>LPNX010838103.1:382545-406977 GCA_001517045.1 Pseudotsuga menziesii | reverse complement strand
GAGGGGGAGGAAGGGGAGGTAGAGGAGGGAAATGAGGCAAAGGGAGAGGGAGGGGGAGGAGGATAGAGGTGGAGGTAGAGGAGGGGGGTGAGGCGAAGGGAGGGGGTAGGAGACAGAGGGAGAAGAAGAAGAGTAAGGGGGGATTAGCTTGATATGTTTACTCTACAATTCCATAGGTTTCACTAAATTCTAATGTGCCAAGCAGAAATTAGGGTAGTTTTTGTCAATTTTGTCTTTTTTGTAAGGTAGAACATGTATGAACTGACACATGTACAATTATTTATCTTTAAAGATGGAATGTATACCAAACATACTATATTATGTCTTATTTTCAATTCAACTAGTGGCACTCAATTTGGAGTTTTGAAACTTCAGATATAACCGTTTTACATAGAACACCTATTTAGGGCTAATTTTTGTGCTATTCAAATTCTCTGAATTACACCTCCTTTATCTCCAAAATGATAGCAACCCAAAATATGAAAAATGAAAAAAAAAACTTTCCTAATGTCCTTTTTATTGCATGTGAATTTCAAATCTCAAAACATTGTAGAGAAAAAATGGGAGATAAAATGCTAAAATGGATCATTTGAAAGGGCCAAACCCCATTCAAAATCCCCTTCACTTTGACAAAAATAACTCCAAAAGTGCAATATTATAAACCATTCTTATATCTGAAAGGAATCATAAGTGAAATCTAGAGCATAATTCTTCACCATCCATTCATGAGCTTTAGTAGTACTATTTATGTTAACATTAATTTCCAATTAGTATCACGATGAGTGTAGAGTAAGGTCATAGGATGGACTTGTTGGTATAAATCAACATTTCTTGTATTCCTACCTCATCCAAGTGGACATTCAATAAGTATTATGCTATAGATCTATATCTAGTGATTTGATAGTGTATAGTTGAATGAGCTTGTTACCTTCTTGATATGTCATTGTTGATGATAATGTTATTAATCTCTAATTTGATACTAATCATCAAATCAGTAGAATATGCCTCTAAGCCTCAAATTCAATTATTTGAATGAAATTGATAAGCATGTATGAGATATCTCCATACCTAAGGAGATCAATGGAGATGTGCACATTTAAATATTCTATAGCAGGAGTTGGTGCAATGTAAAAAAACAAAGATTAATTAATAGTGACTCATGAAACAAGAAAATCATAATGTTAGCATGTGTCCTACTCTAACACTATACAAATTGCATTTACGTGTGCTTCAAGGTAGAATGCAGAATCTACAACTATAGGACAAACACACCTTGTGCACAAAAATCTGAATATGGAATGTGGTGCTAGTTCTGTGTAATGGTTAAGCTAAGAAGATACAATGAGGTTCAACAACAATAGTTATACAATAATATTCTACATACTTCAATGACCTAATGGAATTGCTAAGGTTAATCCTAATAGTGTGTCTTGGGAACTAAGAAACAATGATAATGTTCATTGTGGCACATTGCAATTCTCATCAAGGCAGTGCAACATACCTTTTGTAATTCTAAGTCGTCATTATGGGTTAAACTTGCACAAAGGATCTTGCGCATTAGAAATGCATATATTTTTTACAATTATCATCTATTTTGTGTTGTTCTCATTAAAAAAAAGCTCAATTTTGGGAATAAAATACCATACTTTCTAATGCAAAAAAATAAAAATCAATATGGAGGGACTTTGTGTGTTAGAACTAGTCTTTGTGCAAGTGTTTCTTGAATCAATATGAATCTAATGGGTACACAACCAAAGATAATTTAAAGAGACCATTGATTTACAATGCAATTGCATTTTCATATACTCTAGGGTGTAGATGAGGCCATCTAAAAAATGCAAGTAGAGTGGAGGTACTGGGGAAGTTTTGAAGTTAGAGGATTATTTGGATCCATCCATGTGACTTTGAACTAAACTTTGTAGATATATTCATGAATACCTACGCTAACATCCATCTTTCTGAGATTAGGAGAATCAATAAATAAATTTAAATAGGGGAACTTACATTTCTCAAGATTTAGATACTAAAGAATACAAGTGACTAGAAAACCAACTAACTCCAAAGCCTTGGATAATTACAATGAGAGTTATCCATGCACCAAAATCTTGTGCAACATACACACATGGGTACTAAATAGGGTGAATTCAAGGAAAGCAACAAACTCATCTCAAATTATCAAGGGATCCTCTTCTTTGGAATGAATATTATTTTAGCAACATGATGATGACAACCATCCTAATGTGACTCCAATATATCTACGTCATATGTGTCCCAAACCTCACATGCAAAATTAAAAGGGATGACTATAATGTGGTAAAGTCAATTCTTAGTCGAAATACATTTGAAACTTGAGTTGAAAACATGGTATTTCTAAGGTTCTTAATGTTGTGTAACCCTTATTATTACTTTTTTTGTTGTGATTATACCAAAACATGATCTTGAGAAAATGAGACCCAAGTCTAACAAATTATACTTCCACCAATTGTAATAAGTTTTTATGTGAAAATAATAGTTGATTATATTTTAGATATGTCGAATCCATAGTTCATGTTTTTCAAGGTTGACTTATAGACCATTATCATCATAGAAAAAGTATCAACCTACAAGACCATTATCATCATAGAAAAAGTATCATCCTACATTTGAAATCTTGTGGCTATGTGAGATAACAAAACAATGTCACTAATATCGTAAAAAAGTAATAGAATGACATCGAGAATTCCAAGAGGAAGCAACCATTTATGTCTCCTATTTTTTATTTAGATACTTATGGTTCATTAATATAAATTCCAAATAAAGTAGATAATAGTGGGAAACATCATTTACCATTATGGTATTATGTACTCAATATTGTCCATTTTAACAAAATTGAGGGTTGTCCCTAAACACAAAATTAGATATCTAACCAAGAAGGAAGATCCCACAAAATAATGATATGGTAGCAATATTGTGCAACAACAAGAATATAAAAATTAAAGAAGGTCCACACCTTCTAATCAAATGTAGATTGTGTAAATCAAAGGATTTCATTGTGTAATTTTTCAAAAATGGAATGAAACCTTTATGAAATAAATGGCTTATGAAGATTACATGAACTTATACAAATAATTGAATAATTATAACAGGGAAGGAAGAGTCCACTAAAGAATGAAATGGTATCAAATATTTGAAATGATGCTCCAACAAGTATATAAAAAATCAAGAAGGTCCATCTCATGTAATGCAACGTACAATGTGTGAAGCAAAGAACTTCATTGTGTTATTTTAAAAATAAAGACAATGAAAACTTTAAGAAATGTATAGCTTATGAATATTCCAATAACTTGTACAAATGAATAGTGTCATTTTCATATAAGTTTTAGAATATAATTACTATAGATGATCATAATCAATACAAACAAGTAGTAAGTAAATTTTATCTAATAAATACATGCAAATAAGAAATTGCAAGAAAAAAATTGCCAATATTAAAAGTCAATCCCTACTATTGCCAATTTACAACTCAAATGGAGTAATGGAATGAATTTTTGTGGTAGCTCATAAGTACGATGTAACAAGGGTTTATAAAGAACCATCATGCTTTGTAGCCTCTACCTTGACAACTAAAAAAGATAATTAAATTTGTAAATGCACCCCTAAGCCATGTATAGGTTCAACTCCAAGCCATCCTATCAATACACAAAATGTATAGTGATCCATGTTCATGAACATTATCGCGGCAGCTAAAAACATTATGTAAGCTTTTCCACCACCCTTAAACCTCACACCACTCTAACTCTAAGTCATCCTCTAAATGCATGGAACACCCAACCTTCCTTATTTACAATACACTATTGTTTGGGTTATTTTGAAGCACTCCATGGTATGAAGATGTTGGAAATTTCATGTATTCATTGTATTATGTTATTAGGCCATGTCTTGGTGAAATCATTCATGAATTCCTCTCTTTTACTCTAGCAAACTAATTGCACCTAAGAATTCCAAATCCTCCACAATAGATGAAAGGTCCTTCAATAGCAATGTTTGTCTCACAGTCATTCCTTCCTTAGAAGTGGTCAATAGTGTTTTGGAAAGCATTTCCACCCACTCATCCCCCCTCTCACTCTAAAACCATCTATGCATTTAGCTTTAATCTTCCATCCTCCCAAGTATTTCAAGGACATAATTAAGGTCAACCCATTTTTACTCATAATTTTTTACAATTTCACAGCTGGAGAATTGTAGTTATAAATTTGGACTCTAAACTTTAAATGGTAAGTGTGGCATACTATTAATAAATTGCTTTAATTTACAAATTCAACAAATTTTTGCTCAATTATTCCCATTTTAGTTTTTTATATGAAATTGGAAAAATATTTTTATAATTTTTCATGTTGGAGGCATTTTTAATTGTTTACATTATAAATATAGATGAAAGAAATAGAATCTTAAATGACCATTATTTTAACATTCATCCTACCTCTTGATGAGATAATAGTTCCTAGGTTTTAATCGAACCACTGTCTTGGGATATTATAAACCCACTTCATACTTAGGATAACAATATTTAATCATTTTTTATTCCTAGATATGAGTCTAGATAGTTGGAATCCACTTGCACCACTTGGTCAACACTTGCCATATATACCCAAAGAGCTCCTTTATCTTGATTATGGTTATATCCTTCCCACTTTATTGACTTCCAAAATTAACAACTTAGCCCTCATGTAGATTCTATTTTTATCCTGCTTTATTCCAGCTTTTCAATTGATAAGGTAAAGCTAATCAACTAGGAAACTGCTATATTTTGTTGCCAACCCATCCTCCATGATTTTCTCTCCAAATTCCAGAATTATCTTGTTTCTCCATAACTTGTGATAACTCACTCATGCTTTAGCTAATTCGTGAGGTACTTGACAGTGTTGGAAAGTGCTTTAGCCACCTATGGGGGTTTATCATATTTAGTAAGCCTGATTTATGAGTTAGCATGAGTTGTCTTCTACCAACTCAATTTTCCTTTACAAGGATGTATTAATATTGTAATAATCAATCAGTTATTCATTATTAACTTCTTCATGTGACTCGGTCTCTTTATTCTTCTCTCTATTTTCCTTGTGCATGCTCATGAGAATTATCTTGAGCTAGATCTACCTCTTGTGAATTCTTCTAAGATTCATATTTTTTATTTCTACATGGTATCAGAGCTCTCCTACATGGTATCAGAGCCACAAGTTGTCAATTTAATTTGAGCACAAGTTCTCTTAAGTTCTACATAGTTGAGGAGCTATATTTTCTCTATATCAGAGCACATCCAGTTTCTTATTCCTCTCTGAAGAAGAGCTTGAATTGAGCTTCCAAGATTTTCTTCTAGTTTTATTTGTGCAGGTTGCAGAGAGTGTCTTCTTGAACGCATCAACATCTCAATATAAATTCTTCTTCAGCTATGATCCCGACTCCCTTCAAATATCATGAATGGAAAGCAAAAATTGGCATTCTATTGCACAGTAAGGGACCCTATAGAGTTTCTATGGCTTTAGAAAATGAACCAAATTCTATTGTTGAGAAAGGTCAGTGGAATAATAGGTTGGATGAATCCTATGGATTTATTTTCCTCTCTATTTACCCTGATCTACTCTTCATATAGATTGTTTGACCACTCTAAACCAGGTATGGACAAAACTTGAGTCTCTCTTTGGAGTTCAAGATGAGATAAGAGCGCATATGTTGGAGAATGAGTTATTCTCATTTACTCAAGCAGTTTCGATTCCATTGAGGGTTTCTTCACCAAATGCAAGTCACTTTTCCTATTTATCAAGCAATGTGGGATTGAGAAGAAGGAAGATCAATTGATTATTTCCATATTATCAAAATTGGGTCCTAAATACTCAGTTTTTGTGTCTACTTTTCATGCTACTAGGCTTTCTATTTTGAATTGGAAAAAGCCTTATTTGATTACATTCTTTGATTCACTGACAAAGGAGCAAGGTAAATTGATCCATATGGGTGCTCTTAGATCCTCTGAGTTCAAGGATCATGCTCTTATAGTTCAAGGAAGCAATAATGCAAGATCAAAAGAGAAGCAAATTGTGAAAGAAAAGAAGCCAACGTCAAATAATGAAGATGAAATTTCGAAGCCTAATGACAAAGGTTCAATGAACAAAGTTAAGAGGAAAGTTAAGAAGAAAGGAAGTACATCCAAGTGTTCTTATTTCAGCAAGGGATTTCATCTTGAGAACAAATGTTTGAATAATAATATGGAAATCATGTCTCAGCTTCTTGAGAAGCATAATATTGAAGTTCCAAATGAGCTAGAGAAGCCTGTTGATTCCTCATAACATTGTCATAGTGCACAGTTCCAAGGTGATATAAACTATGCCTTGAGTGCCAAAGTTAAATAATTTCCTCAAATATATGATATATGAGAATCATAAATCTCATATTATTTCTTTGATAATCCACCTATCAGTCTCCTAGATTCATCTCCCAATGATTGTGATTTTTCACTAGATCCCGACATGTCTGTAAGAAACTCTTATTCACTCCATTAAAATGGTTATAATTATGATTTTGAAGAATATTTTCAGGCTGATATGCATGTTATGACATCATCCATACCATCTACCATACCTCTGAATACTCCTAAGATTATACAAACCCCAAGTTCACTACTTGATTCCTCATTGGTTTCTTATGGTGTGTTACTTATATCAAATGGTCTCAAGTCATGTCTATTTTTCACTTGTTGGTTATAAATGAACTTATTCATCATTAGACTTATATTACACATATTTGGATATGTCTAAGCACTTATGGTTCATATCTCAACATCATCCATCATTCATATTTTTACACTCACCAGTTCTCCCCAGTTGCTCATACTTTTCCTAGTCTAGCCCCATATCCTCATGGAGACACTATAGATTTGGTATTTGTTGTTACATATGATAATATTTATGATATATTAGAGTATTTTAAGACACATTTCATATTTGGGAAGGTGATACATCAGATTGGAAGAATGATATGTGATCCACATCACAATTTTGCAACTATACAAGGAACTTATTGTATTAATTTTTGTACTCTTTGGAAAGGAGTATGCAAATATATATTTTCCTTTTCAGGTTGCATTTGCAAATATGAGTATGTTACCAAAAGGAAGCATTCATATAATTGTCCTACTTTATTATATTATGAGATACAAGGAGTCTCTCCTCTTCTTTCTTGCATATTCTACACTCTAACGCATGCTCATGGAGTCTACAATTTCTTCATCAAAGTATTTCACCAAAAGCAGATCATTCATCTCATTCAAGTGAAGATAATGACATAATTGAAGACTGTTGTTCAAATTTTTTCCTTGTCCTTTCTTGAGGGAGTATTTTCCCCATGTGGTTTTACCTCTTTCCTCACTTTTCAGGACATAAATAATTGTAAAGGGTGACCATATCCTTGTTGTTGGTCCCTATATGCATCTATATTTATGATTATTTCAGACATATCATCATAAAGTAAAAATTAAAGGGGGGTGTTGGGATATTATAAACCCACTTCATACTTAGGATAACAATATTTAATCATTTCTTATTCCTACCTACTAGCGTAGATAGTTGGAATCCAATTGCACCACTTGGTCAACACTTTCCATATATACCCCAAGAGCGACTTTATCCTACTACTTGTTAGATACTTCCCACTTTATTGACTTCCAGAATTAGCAACTGCACCTTCTTGCAGATTCTATCTTTATCCTTCTTTATTCCATCTTTTCAGTGTATAAGGTAAAGCTAGTCAACTAGGAAACTGTTATTTTTGTTGCCAACCCACCCTCCATAATTTTCTCTCCATATTCCAGGATTAGCATGTTTTTCCATCACTCATGACAACTCACTCATGCTTTATCTAATTCATGAGATACTTGACAGATTTGGAAAGTGCTTTAGCCACTTATGGCGGTTTATCATATTTAGTAAGCATGATTTAAGAGATAGCATGAATTGTCTTCCACCAGCTGAATTTTCCTTTATAAGGATGTAAATTTTTTTTTTTGTTTAACAAGGGGAATTGACAACTGGAGCTGGTCTGGTACTTGTGTGACACAGGGTCTAGGGATCCATTCCCGCTACCACTATACCCCTAGGTGCCCCACACCCACCACAAGACATGGGACATGGGTAAACCCAGGTGGGATTTGATCTCGTGACCTCCAATTTACAACAAGTGACTTCATAACAACTGAACCGCCAATGAGCCACACCAGTGTGGGCTCCTTTATAAGGATGTATTACTATTGTAATAATCAATCAATTATTCATTCTTCACTTCTTCATGTGATTTAGCCTCTTTATTCGTCTCTCTATCACTTTATTCTAGAAAATGAATAAAGATGATAAACTTGTTGGTTATCAAGATGTCTTCAAATTTTTAAATTTCAACCATATATATGTAAAGAAAAGTAAACACTCAACATTCATCTCAATTTATAGATAATTTATAATATTCATTCTCTTCGCACACCATTATAGTTCTGGTTCTAACTTTTAGACATTATGATATAGTTAATTTATTTTGTGAAAATAAATTAACTTGGAAGAATGGTTAGGAATAAACCCTAGCACTCAAGTTTCCCTTGTGTAGGTTGTTTTTGTTTTCACAATATATATTTAAAAAAAAAAAGTTTTAGTTTTAATGGAAACTTGGAATTAGACAAATGGTTGTGAAGATGAACCAACCTCAAACCTTGGTAGGTATGGTCCCTCTTGAGCAAGTTTTTTTTTCTATGAGTTTTGTTTTAAGTCAATATAAAATTAAAATTTGCATATATCATATTCTTATAAAAAAATCCCGAATCCTTTCTCATATCCAAAATGAGACATATGTCTGTCCTTGTAGACACCATACAACAATAAGATCTGCAATCACATATTTATCTTTAAAACCAAAATTAAAATTTTCATATATCGTATGCTTATAAAAAAATCCCAAATCCTTTCTCATATCCAAAATGAGACATATATCTATCCTTGTAGACACCATACAACAAAAAGATCTGCAATCACATATTTAGCTTGAAAACCCAAATTAAAATTTTTATATATCATATGCTTATCAAAAAAATCCCAAATCCTTTCTCATATCCAAAATGAGACATATATCTGTCCTTGTAGACACCATACACCAAAAATATCTGCAATCACATATTTAGCTTTAAAACCCAAAAAGATTGGTCCAAAATTCAAGTCTGTATATCTATATACTCTCCAAAAAGGAGTAAATTCCACTTATACAGCCATCCATAAGTATTGTTCCAAAAAGAAAAAAATCCAACACCAATTTATTATAAGAATAAGGCTATTATAGTCTTCATAAAAAAAGTCAGAATAGACAAAGTAGAGCCAATTTAAGTATTCCTCCACAATCCAATCACCTAATAGAAGTCGTAAGCACTCTTTTGACAAGATATTTTCCCTTTTATTATATTGAGATAGATGTGTGAAAATGAAAACCTGTGTAAAACCTTCGAAAGATATCCCAAATTCATGAAATAAGGGTTGAGGTGTAAAATTCCTCAATATTCCTTTTTAAATCATTTAAGGACCAAGATTAAATCCCCAAAGAGTTGTGCTCCCTCTTTTCACAAGGTTTTTTCCCTTTGATTCCATCAAAATATATTTGTGCAAATGAAAGCTTTGTAAAACCTTCAAAGGTACCCAAATTTCATCAAATAAGGGTTGAAGAGTAAATTCCTTAATATTCTTTTTTGAAGCATTTAATGACCAAGAGTAAATCCCAAAAGATTTATATGCTTGTGAATCCATATTCAACTATTATAATTAAAGTTAAATTCAAGGCCATCAACTCATCCAAGCTATTATATCCATATCCAATGCATGCTTTGAAACTCATTGTATGGGAATTAGAAAAGATAAGTAAGCCACCAACACTTACCATAGGAGGCTCACCCTGAGTTTCCATCGAAATAAACCCAAGGTTTTGTTTTGTCTAGGAATTTTCTCTAACATGTCAAAGAAGCTTTGGAACTTTCACTTGCTTGTATAAGATATATTGTTTCACCCTTGTATAGCAAATTGGACGAGAGGAATAACCTTGTTGTCAAATATTACAGGATTTATGGTAATCCAAATTCCCCAATCAATGATCAAATGAAATTCCCTAAAATGTATTTTGGTAGGTTTGCCACACCAAATTTTGAACCCCCTCTTCAATAACTTATCTCCAACCAAGCACCCATTAATCCTATGAAACCATTTATTTCCTTTCAAAAATGTTTAACAAAACTACATGAAATTATTGAGTGGTGATTTGTTTCATCACTTCCCATGCATAGACTACACCAACTAGGTCCTTTGAAGTTCATGTTTGTAAGTTGTACCAAGTTATAAAAAAAATGTTTAAAATAAACGACATAAAAATGTGAATTTTAGTAGGGAATTTTAAATGGCAAATTTTTCTCCACCACCATCTCTAAAGTTCCTCGTCACCTTGTGTGGAGAGTGTTTAATAACCCTCCCTATGTGTATAAACCTTGGAACGGTTCAAATTCCATACCAAAGAATCATTCACCTATTTAATTCTAACATAGATTGGTATAGCTTTGCTCCATAGTCATCCATAATCATCTCACACAGGTTCATCTTCCTCCCTTAATCTTGAATCCCTTGTCGAAAACCACTCTTGATGCTAGATTGTAGTCATATTCAAGTATGCAATTTGATGTAAGGTATGTATTCCTCTACTCCTTATATGTTTTATAATGTGCATTGGAAGTTTGTAATATCCACCACTACCTATCTAAGGATCCACCCTAACATAGACCTTTGTATCTTTTCCCACACACCAAGAAATCCAATTCCCTATCAAAGAAAATGCAAATAAAATAGCATTACAAATGACATAAATGTTACAAGGGTTATTGACAAGGTTTCAGATCCAATCCATATATACATGTATGTATATATTTATGTATATATATAGATACATATATATGTACATGCATATATATACATGCATATGTGTGTGTGTGTGTGTGTACACAACACACCAAAATATTTTCCCTTGAAAAAATCCCAAGCACTTTTAGCTACCAAGGCTTAAGAAAAGTGAAAAATAATTTTCAATCCCTACCATCCCATTGCCTCCGAACCAGATGAACAAAAAATAACAATTGCAAAAATGAGTGTTAAGAATATGGAAAATACAATGAGATTAAACAATAATGAATTTTCACAAATTCTAAAGTCAAATATTTGAGAAGTTATACAAGTTGAAAATCCTTTGTGAGACAAAATCAAAGATTGTTTATTAGAAGTATAAATAAATTTTAAAAATTAAAATAAAACTATCATTATTCCTTTTGAAAAACTATATAGGTGGAAATCCAAGTACAATTGTTGTGCTCAAATTGTTCTTTAAAAATAGCAATTATTGTAAACATAGAGAATTTTCAAAGTAGATTGAAATAGGCATTCCAAAATAATATCATTAAAAATTATTCTACACATTGATGTTATTGAATAGCATGGAAAGTTTCTTTGGAGCTGAGATGAGATAACAAAGTCCCTCTCATGGTCACGATTTACCCTAATAGTCATCTCTACTCTTTGTGTATTTGTTGGAAAACCTACAATAGATCATGTGATAGAGTTCCTTCAAGTGAAAATCACAGCCTATTCACTAGCATATCTATAACCTATTCCAACAAATATGTGCCAGGTGTCATTAGGTTTCAAGCCCAAGATAATTTCTTCTTATTGAGGCAAAGCTATGGAAACAACACATAATCTACTTCTAAAAATCAAAGCCTTAATATTGTTGATTAGAAATCTAAAGAAAACAAATTGAGCTTGATTGGATGGATGTCATCTTTCATTTACGCCTATTTATTCTAGCTCCAATGAAAAAAGCATTTATCCTTTATGAACGTCACCTAGTGGGAAATTTTTAAAAGTTGTGGTCTAAAAAATGATCCATTGAATCATGGGCCATAAAATAACAAAATCCAAATTCCCATGGAGAAGTATTTATGTTTGCTTCATAAAAAAAAAAAAAGCTTTTTCATTTTTTTATTCCACAAGGAATATGGATTTGTTTCTAAATAGGTGATTTCTTGATTCCAACACAAAATAAGAGATCACAAGATCCATATAGATTACACTACCATAAGAGGCCATGGGTGGATGAAACCATCCACATGTCCTATAATATATGTTTACTTCTTTCAAATGTAATTTGCGTCATTAGCATTGACACTTCACAAAGGATTGTCCAAAGATACAAGTAATAAAATATTCCCCAAAGAAAAATATGAATAATCATAGTAATCAAGCGTAGACTTATTTTAATTCATTCTCAAATAATAATAATAAAACCCCAAGGTGACATAACAATCAAATTTATATTAGAAAAATCCATCCATTTTAAACAACAATAGATTTGAGTTCCTCAAAGTTACAAACGAAGTATACAGTAATAGTGCAAAGGCATACTTAGAAATAATTTCCATCATAACAAAAGATGGGCCAATAACATATGACATCTCAAATAAAGCATCAAATATTGCAACTAATCCCTCAATGCAACATGCATGTTCATCTAAAAATTCTAAATCACCATCTTTCATCAATGTCCCAAGGAAGGAATCTCATCCCTCTCCACCTCTCACAAGTGGAAGGACATCAAGGCGATAACATAGTCAAATAAAGGTTAAGTCAAATATTTTCCTCAATCATCAGTTAAACCCAAACAAGAGATAACTATCCTAAATAGTTTAGTATGTATTGCAAATATGTCTTGATTATAGGTTAGTTGTAAGGATCTATACTCATAGACCTTTTCCTAAATATGCTTCTAAAATAGTTAGAACAATTTAGTATTTAGGAAATCATTTTGAATTTTGGACACTTTTTTAAACACAACCTTCCAAAAAAAAATTATATGGTTGATTGTGTTACTATACTGTACAATTTAACTACAACAATTTTTTAATATAATTATTAATAATCTCTAAATAATAATTTTTTGTTTTGTTTATATTATACTTGGAATTAATTATAGCAATAGGACTTGGAAAATGACAAATTAAAATTCCACGGATGTGGTTAACCTTATTCCTTGTTGCTTATAAATTTTTCAAGAGGTGATTTCCACACACCAACCAAACAATGATAGTTGATTGCCACATCGAAAAAATTATGATAATAAAACTTTAAAAGTTAAATGAATATGTTCTAAGAGTTTTAAAACAATAATTATCTTTTAACATTTTCCTCGAAATGATTCATAGTATATTTTTTCTAAATATTTGAAGGACCAACAATATTTATTTCCTCGCAATTTGGACAACCTTTTTCTAACGATTCTCATAGCATTCCTAGTAAGGTAATATTCAGAATAGTTCAACTAGAAAAAACACCTTCCTAAAATAGTCTGTCAAAAGTAGGAATACAGAAAAGATGTAGATGAGCATGCTCTTTCCCATTAAACAAATAACTATAATATCAATAAAACCAAATTATTACCACATGATGTTCACATGACATTGACATCCTTTTCTCATACTAATGCATCATTCCTCTTTAAACTCACAATAACTAGCTCTTTCCATACGTGCATAGTAAATAGGTAAAGGATCATCGTATAATATGATGCCCAATAATATAGATAATTATATATAATAATCATAAAAAGAAGAAAGGTATTGACTTGGTTATTTAGGCAACATGATCCATGGATGTTAGATGGATATCCTAGTAGAGTTATCTTTCCACATTTCAATCAATATTCCATCACATTAATTTTAGGAAACTTCATGGAAAACATCATAAACATCCCAGTCTATGTCTCTCATGTTTCCCAAGAGTGTAATGGGATAAACCCCCCACTCAATGTATCAGAAAGGTGGGAGGAATGGGGGCATGAGCTCATACCTTGTCACAATGAGTACTACCTTTGCAATGAAAAAATAGATTCAAATGACCCCCTCTTCAATAAACACACTAAAATGAAAAAGGGATCATTTCTTGGAAAATAAGGAAATGTTTCCCTCCTAAGCATCACATTGACCAATAATATAAAATATAGAGGAAAAAAAACACCACTTAGATGCTAAAATTTCCACCCATATTTTAATATTTCTCATTTAAATTTTGATTTTTTATTTTATCTACCTAAGAGAGTGAGACAATGACTAAGAGGGTTTATGTGTGACAATTTTCCTCTGGTTGTGGCGATGAGAATATTCAAGGGTTCTAAATCCCAATTGACATTATATTAGAAAGGCAATAGTGTGAGATGTGAACGTAACTTCCCCGGCATGATTAAGTTTTAACATGCCTATGATTCTTCGCACCTATGCACCATGTGATCATTCTCTGGAGGGTTCTAGTTTGGAATTTTCCCACAGGACATGACCCATAGTTTCAAATTATCATATGGGTGCCTACATTATAATTTTTTCAAGCACCACAGTACTCCTTGGTTGAGTCTGCAGTGGGAAAGGTGTTCTAAAATCCAATATAAACTTGGGGAAGAAGGTTAGGCTTCAAGTGTTGAATAATGATTGGTGGGAATATTGTAGTTATTTGATGCCATTCATATTCCCTATCGTGGAAGTAATCCATTACACTAATTCAAATGCTCCTAATCTTCGAGAAATATATGAAACTTTTGATAGCATGTTGGGTCTTATGAGGGTATCCATTCACCAAAGGGATATTTCCTTATATCTCTACACAACCCAAATTTGACCCAACATCCTACATAGATGGAATCGCATGAACACGTATTTGCGCATGGAATCATATGCACTTAACCCAAAATGATATGTGGAAAGTCCTAGGAGTGTTCCTGAGGTAAAGAATACTTTCCAAAATGCAATTGGAAATATGTACAATGAGGAGAAAGGAAAAACTTTGAAGATGCTTTGTTCAGTTTGCAGGTCTTCATGGCCCCTTCAACAAGATCAATGCTTATAAAAAATCACACAGATCTAGGCCATGATGTCATAGTTGGCTGGTGAAGGATGCAAGGGATGAATCTCCAATTCTTAAATATGGTTTTATGTGCTCCTTGTATTAGAGGAATTGGTCCACATATAGCTTCATCCACTATATCAAGAGGAACAAACTTACCTCTAGAAGAGCAAAGAATTTAGGCGATGTGCATAGTTCCCTATGTCTTGAGCATAGTAAGACCCTTGATTATTTGAATGCACAAATAGTAGGTTGTTGATCTAGAGGATAATGCACATATAGATGAGAAGGGGTTTATGATGAAGCACAACTCATCTTGGTTGTTGTGCCATTGATCATGACTGGGAATTCAACAACTAAATGCAAAGACTAGTGGGGCATTGCCTTGATAAATGATGTTGATTTGTCATTTGACGTGTTCTACTTTTAGTTTGATTTTGTTTTGAATCTATACTCGACTCCTTAACTTTTAAGTCCTATGACATTTAAAAATAGGAATCTTGATGTATAAAATGGAGAGTTCAAGCTTCACAGTTTTGAATTTTCATTTCAATATGGTTATATTTCTGATCTCATTAATGATTTTTTCATTTGATGTATATTCTAAATTTATATTAGTAACAACTTAGATAATTCCAGGATTGGCAAAAATTAGCAAGGGTCCTGAATGTAACTTCTCGTCAACATTCATGAAAAATTTGGAAAAATTGAGCAAACTACAACAAACATTAAAAAATACAAAATACATTCATTTTTTTAGAATTGTAAACATATAAACCAACAACAACATTTGATAAACACATTAGCACATAAATATGGTTAAATTACTGATATATAGATGTATATAACATCTAAGGGTGAATATGTCAAAAGGGAACCAAGCGCAATACATATCTAAATCAAAATAAAAGAATACATAATCATCAAAATCATTGCCTATATTGGGATCCAATTCATCAATAGCACCATGTTCCCCCCTCTTATAGACTCTATCCCTTTCCTATACCTTGAATCTCAAAGTTGATCCTCCAAGGATATTACTCAACACCCTATAATTTTGACAAAACTTCTTAATCCAAGCATTGAAATATGGTAGAAAGAGCTTCTCATGCTTAATAAGTATTTTTTCTTGATTGGAGTGTATATTTTATTAAGGTTGTGATGGAGGAGTTCAATTGACTTCAACAATTAGGCATCAACACCACCAACATCAAGGTACGTAGAGATTTTGACGTGCTTGATTAATTTCCAATCCCTTACTCTCATACATGATAGAATCCAATGAAAATGTTGCAATATTGAAATCCTAAAAACCATGAAGTCTATTTAATTATGAATGGGATAAAATTCTACTTTTTGTATATGAATTCCGATGAGGTTGGAACCGCTCTCAAACATCCTAAAAAAAATAATGGTAATGTTAAAAATTTAATTAAAAAGATAGAAAATGAAAGATAAAGAGAATGCCACTTTTACTTTAAGAATTTAACATTACCATTTAATATTGTTGACTTCAATTTCACTTGTACAAAATTGGTCAATTTTTTTTAACAAAATTCTGGTTTTTAAAACCATGAAAAAACCTCCATGGCTATGTTTTAGTTTGTGATGCACTATTGCGAGGTCCAATTTTTACAAAAAGTTACAATTTTTTCAACCGAAAGAAATCATCAAGCCAAAAAAATCATGAATTTTCAAGAAATGAACGATTTTTCGACGATTTTATCTTCAATTATTAGTAATAGTTATCTTTTTTAGACTTAGATAATTTACATCTTCTGTATTTCCAATTTTGTAAATACAATGAGAAGTCATAAATACAATTGTGATAGTCTTTTGCAGATTTATGATTTATGATTTATTATGTTACATTGTTATTAGGTATATATTAGTCCATTCGATTATTAAATTTCAATATTTATGTTTCAATTCGTATGTATTCTAAATTAAATTTTGTAGTATTTTGGAAGGATCTCCCATGTTGAATACCTCAATGTCCCCTTCAATGTTCCCTAAAATTTGGGGGATACTTCTATAGATGTTTCTCCCAAGCTTCCCCACTCTCACATCCCTGATTCCTGAAAACTTGGTGGAACATTTGATAAATTCGCTTGATCCTCCTAAAATTAGAAAGAGACCTTGATAGCTATAATTTATTAATGAGAAGAATAACATATAAAAGACTATTACAAATATAGGCTACAAGGGAAAATTCTCAAAGATGCAAGGTGCATGAAAATTAAGGTCACATGAAGGCGGTGATAAATAAGTGTAGAAGCTAAGGGGAATGCTTACTCATAAAAGGGAAAGAAAACTATATGAGGCTTCATAACTAAAATTCACTATTGTGAAGAAAAATATATACAGCATTGTTACAAATTTAGACAAAAGGGAAAATAGATGCAAGGTACATGAAAATAGAGGTGACTTGGAGAGAATGATAAAGTGAAAATGAAGGTGATGAGGGAATGATAAAAATAAATTTAGGATACAAGGGAAAATACTCAAAGATGCAAGGTAGATGAAAATGGACGTGATAGGAGAGAATGATAAAGTGAAAATGGAGGTGACAAGGGGGAATGATAAAGAAAGTTTTGAAGCTAAGGGAAATTCCTTCTCGTTAAGAGAAAACAAAATACATCAGGCTTCATACAATAAAGAAAATACTAGTAATAATTATTAAGCGGTAATTTCTTTCAGCACTTTCCATGCATAGAGTGCACCAACTAGGTCCTTTGAAGTTCATGTTTGTAAGTTGTACCAAGTTATAAAAAATATGTTTAAAATAACCACATACAAATGTGAATTTAAGTAGTGTTGGAGACATTTACCACCATACACACTCTTTTTGGTCAAATTGGCCTAGTTAAACCACTATCCCAAGTATTATTAACATTAATTGACATCAGTGGAGCATTAAATTTCATCATCTAGTCACACCCACCCCTACCTTCAGTCAAGGAGGCTAATTTATCCTTCTCCTACATTCGGGGAGGATAACTGGAGCACTCCAGGGGTGATCTGAGTGATATTAATGCACCTAATTTCTAACTGGTGGTTGCAATCAGTTCAATAGGTCAGTGAAGGCACCTCCTTTCATTTAATTTATTATTTAATGATTAATTAATGAACTAGAGTCAACAGGGGCGCCTCCACCAACTTTTGATGTTCAATTCAACTTCAGTTAAGCTCATTGGGGTTCATTCGAGTCATTGAAGCACTAGCACTTGATGGTTGGCTTGCTGTGACATGTGTTTATTCTCTTTCAGTTGAGACTCAGTCATTTATTGCACTCTGGCTTCAGTTAGGGTTCAGTTGAGTCAATTAGGGTTTTGATCAGTAGTTAACTGAGTGCGGACTATGGCTTATAATCAGTTAAGCTAGACTCACTCATTCAATTCGAATGACCTCCTTGAGGATTCAAATTGCTCATTCATTCATGCATGTAGCATGACATTGTAATTGTAATCATTCATTCTTTATGTGAATACAGAGCGACTACTATTCCTGTAGACCGATTACACCATTTCATGAGTTATTTGTTAATTAATCTTTGATGAGATTGATGCTTTGTTCCTAGATCAATATACAAGATTAATATGGTATCAAATATTACGGTGGGACGAAGCTCTATCTCTCAAAAACAAGCTTTTTGACAGATTTCTTCATGAAATTTGAGCAATAGCTCAAAAATACAGCACTACACCAGAAGCCAAGGATTACCACTTAATTCCCCAAGTAAAGAACTTGTTGATCAAGCTTGCTTGATTGACTATGCTAGGTGTGATGAAAGCCTAAAATGTGTAGGCTGCTCGACCTTACATTTCCCTTTCTGTTTTGATTTTCAGGTTTCTACAGGTGAAGCATTCGCTCCAACAGATCCAGATGGCCTCCTTAATAGATCTCTTGACTCCATACAATTTCCACTCATGTAAAGGTGATATGGAGATTCAGCTGCACTCTAGAGGAATCTTTAGAGTCACCATGGACACTGAAGATGAGCCCGGTTCAGCCATAGAAAAATCAAGATTCTTGAACAAGAAGGATGAAGCCTTCGGTTTCTTGTGCCTCTCTATTTCTAAAGATCTTCTTTTCCATCTTGAGGGATTGAAGACTCCAAAAGAAATATGGGACAAATTGGAAACTCTATATGGAAAGCATGATGACTTGAGGGTTTACCAGCTCGAAAATGAACTCATGTCTCTCCATCCCTCCAATTTCGAGACTCTGAATGATTTCTTCACAAAGTTCAAGCATATTGTTTTACTCTTGAAGCAATGCAAAGTGGAGAAGGAGGATGATCAGCTCATCCTCACCATACTCTCCAAACTTGGGGCTGATTATTTAGTTTTTGTTTCTACATTTTGTGTGAGGAATCTCACAACCCATGGATGGAAGATGCCTACACTCAATGCCTTCATTGAGTCCCTAACATGTGAACATGACAAGCTTGTCCAAATGGGGATCATCAGATCCTCCCGTGATCAAGCCCTTCATGTCTCTGGGTCCAAAGATCTGAAGGGTAAAGGAAAGCAACAGAAAAATCCAAAAATAAATTTGATGCTCCTAAACCTAGAGTTGAAAATCAGTAGCATGATGAGTCTTCCGGCTCAAGGAAGAACAAAGGAAAAGGGCACCATGGCAAGGAAAAATTCAAGTGTTCTTATTGTGGGAAGGGCTTCCACCCTGAACATGCTTGCATTAAGAAGAAGCTTGATGAAGCTAGCACTCTCCTTGAGAGAAATCACATCAATATTTTGGAAATCTTTCGGAGGAGAGATCAGCAAGATTGGGAACCATAGCATGAAAAAGGTCACTCCCTCATGGAAAGCACTTCAAATTCCAAAGAACTGTTGATTGATTCTGGAGATTTGAACCACATGATGGCTGAAAAAGACTCCTTTTCATCCTTGGAGACCAGAAAATCCATCCCCATCAACATGGGAGATGACTCCACCATCATTTCAAAAGGACAAGGTACTGTTGATCTTGAAAATGGCTTTTTTTCAAATGTTTTGTATGTACCATCTCTGGCATAAAATCTCCTTAGTGTCTATCAGATGACACATATAGGAGTGCCTAAGAGAGTTTCTTTCGTCCCAAATGATGTTGAGATAATAGAAATTGCATCTGGGAAACTCATTGCTAAAGGTCTTGCAAACCATCATGCAAAAGCCTATGAGTTCTCTCACTTTGTTGCGGATGCAAAGCCCACCGCTCTCATAACTCATGGAAATGAGGTTAGTAGGCTGTGGCATGAGAGGTTTGGCCATCTTAATTTCAAATATTTGTAGCAATTAAAGAAAAACTCCATGGTTGAAGGCCTCCCGGTCATCAAGGCAACCATGGGAATTTGCAAGGGCTATGTGATTGGAAAACACCCTGAGCATAAGTTCGATCGGGGGAAGGCAAACTGAGCTACATGCATATTGGGGCTGATACATTCTGATATTAGTGGTCCGATTCCTGTCACATCCATGAATGGATCAAGGTATCTTCTTACTTTTATTGATGATTTTTCAAGGTACACATGGGTCTCTTTCTTAAAAAGAAGTTTGATGTATGTGAAAAATTTTCTGAATGGAAGGCCTTGATCGAAAATGCCTATGGGCTTAAGATCAAGATCTTGAGATTTGATAATGGAGGGGAGTATGTCACTAATTAATTGTTGCACATATGCTCCCAAAGTGGTATTCAGGTCCAACATTCAATCCCCTACACTCCCCAGCAAAACAGAGTAGCGGAAAGGAAGAATCGGTCTCTCAAGGAGATGACCACCTGTATGTTGGAATCCAAGAAGCTTGCTGCAAATTTGTGGGCTGAGGCCATGAATTCTGTAGCATACATTAAAAAAAGGGTGCCACACTCATCTGTGAAAGGGAAGACGCCTTTTGAAGCATACTTTGGACACAAGATGGATGTGTTGAACCTACGGGTGTTTGGGTCCACTGCATGGGCATGGATTCCACTTAATAAAAGAAGGGCTTTGCAACCGCAAAGCATAGAATGTCCATTTATTAGGTATCCTAATGAATTTAAAGGTCTCAAGATGCTGGATATCAAGACCAAACATATCATCATTGAGATAAGTGTCAAGTTCGATGAGCCTCTTCAGGAGGTGGAACTAGTGAAGGAGAAAACTGTTGAATTTCCTTCCTATTCTACTAAATATTTGGATGATGAAATTGGGGTGATGACCCTGATTTGGATCCTTTGATTTATGATATCAGTGTGAAGCAATCATCAGATGCTGAATTAGAACCTGAAGTACAAAATCATCTTCGTACATGGGCCCGACATACACTCTCCTCCACAGGAGACAACATTGGAAATTCGGATGATCCAAGGAGAACCCGGTCTGATTTCCAAAGAGCAGGTATTGCGCTCTCTTGTCCTGATAATTTGCTGTCTGAAAATTGATATTTGATGATTAGTTCAGATCCAAAATACTACTATCATGCTCAGAAGGATCCGAGATGGCAAGTTTCCATGGATGAAGAGATGAATTCTCTTCAGAAAAATACTACTTGGGAGCTAGTTTCTCTTCCTCCGGGAAGGAAATTGGTTCAATGCAAGTGGGTGTTTCAGACCAAGTTTTCTGTTGATGGAAGCACCTACAAATATAAGTCAAGGATGGTGGAAAAAGGTTTCTATCAGGTCCAAGGAGTAGACTACCATGAGACCTTTGCACCGGTTGCAAAAATGGACTCCATCCGCCTTATTTTGGCAATTTCAGCATCCAAGCACTGGAAAGCGCATCACATGGATGTTAAGTCAGCCTTTATGCATGGAGATATTCATGAGAAGATATACATGAAGCAGCCTGAGGGCTACATCACTGATCCATCTTTGGTTTGCAAGCTAAAAAAGTCACTATACGGGTTAAAATAGGCCCCAAGAGAGTGGTATTCCAAGATGGATGCCTTCCTTCTCTCGCAAAACTTTCAGAGGTGTAGATCAGATACAAATGTGTATTTATAATAGTATGATGGTCATATAATTATCATTTTTTTATATTTTGATGACTTACTGATCACAGGTAGCACAGTTGCCTCCATTTCAGCCATTAAAACTGCTCTCCACAATGCCTTTGAAATGAGTGATTTGGGGCTTCTAAAACAATTTTTTGGTCTCGAAATTGAGCAAAATTCTGATGGGATTATGGTCACTCAGTCCAAATACATTTCATACCTGTTAGTCAAGTTTAACATGGCTGAATGTAGGCCTACACCATTCCCTTTCCTTTCAGGGATCATCCTTGAAGAAGGAAAAAGCACACCTCCCATGGACTGCACTATCTATTAACAGCTGATTGGTAGCTTGTTGTACTTGACACATTATTGGCCTGATATTTGTTATTCTGTGAATGCTGTATCAAGATACATGCAACAGCCTCATGATCTTCATTGGAAGGTAGCCAAGAGGATCCTCCAGTATATTCAGGGAACCAAGACCTATGACATTCATTATGTTGCAGACTCCGAGCAAGAGCTAGTTGGATACATAGATTTCGATTGGGCGGGTGATTCTATTGATAGAAATTCTACTTCCAGATATGTATTCATGTTTGGTGGTGGTCCCATTTGCTGGTCCAACAAAAGGCAGGCTTCCATAACACTATCTTTAGCAGAGGCCGAGTATCGAGGAGCGGTGAATGCTTGCATCCAAGCAGTTTGGTTGCAAGGCATTCTTTTAGAGTTTGATATTGGTAGTACTTTGTTCGCTATCCTCTTTTGTGACAATCAAAGTTCTATTAAGATATCCACAAATCCATTTACTAGGAAGAGGACCAAGCATGTAGAGATCCACATGCACTATATCAGGGAGCTAGTGCATGACAGGACCATCATTCTACAATACTGCCCGACTGATGAGCAGATTGCAGACATCTTCACCAAGATCTTTTCAGAAAAAAAAAAGTTCACTTACCTTCGTTCACTATTGGGGGTGAGTTCATCAGGGTGATTCAAACCACTTTCAATGTTCAACTTGAGGGGGGGTTTTTCCCACTGGGTTTTCCCTCTTTTCCTCACATAGTTTGTTTTGAGCATTGTTTCAGTTTCAGCATTGTACAGGGTGACCTGTGGCCTTAGTTTCCGGGGCTCTAGCATTTTTATGCATTTTTGTTTTCTAACTCCTCCTGAGTATAGCTTAAGGGGGGGTGTTGGAGACATTTACCACTATACACACTCTTTTTGGTCAAATTGGCCTAGTTAAATCACTATCCTAAGTATTATTGACATTAATTGACATTAGTGGGCATTAAATGTCATCATCTAGTCACACCCACGCCTACCTTTAGTCAAGGAGGCTAACTTAGCCTTCTCCTACATTCGGGGAGGCTAACTGGAGCACTCCGGGGTTGATCTAAGTGATATTGATGCACCTAATTGCAAACTGGTGGTTACAATTTGTTAAACAGGTCAATGAATGTGCCTCCTTTCATTTAATTTATTATTTAATGATTAATTAATGAACTGGAGTCAACAGGGGTGCCTCCACCAACTTATGATGTTCAGTTCAACTTCAGTTAACCTCATCGGGGTTCATTGGAGTCATTGAAGCACTAGCACTTGATGGTTGTCTTGCTATGAGATGTGTTTGATCTCTTTCAATTGAGACTCAGTCATTTATTGCACTCTGGCTTCAGTTAAAGTTCAGTTGATTCAATTAGGGTTTTGATCAGTGGTTAACTGAGTGTGGACTATGGATTATAGTCAGTTAAGCTAGACTCACTCATTCAATTTGAATGACCTCCTTAAGGATTCGAATTGCTCATTCATTCATGCCTGTAGCATGACATTGTAATTGTAATCATTCATTCTTTATCTGAATACAGAGTGGCTACTATTCCTGTAGACCGATTACACCATTTCATGAGTTATTTGTTGATTAATCTTTGATGAGATTGATGCTTTGTTCCTAGATCAATATACAAGATTAATAAGTAGGGCATTCGAAATGACAAACTTTTCTCCACCATCATCTCTAAAGTTCCTTGTCACCTTGTGTGGAGAGTGTTTAATAACCCTCCCTATGTGTATAAACCATGGAAGGGTTCAAATTCCATACCAAAGAATCATTCACATATTTAATTCTAACATATATTGATATTAGCTTTACTACATAATCATCTCACATAGGTTCATCTTCCTCCCTTAATATTAAATCCCTTGTAGAAAACCACTCTTGATGTTAGATTGTAGTCATATTCAGGTATGCAATTTGATGTAAGATGTATATTCCTCTACTCCTCATATGTTTTATAATGTCCATTGGGAGTCTGTAATATCCACCACTACCTATCCAAGGATCCACCCTAACATAGACCTTTGTATCTTTTCCCATGCACCAAGAAATCCAATTCCCTATCAAAGAGAACGCAAATAAAATAGCATTACAAATGCTATAAATTTTATAAGGGTTATTGACAAGGGTTAAATGTTATAAGGGTTACTCTCTC
>LPNX010838103.1:295304-382489 GCA_001517045.1 Pseudotsuga menziesii | reverse complement strand
AGAGAGAGAGAGAGAGAGAGAGAGAGAGAGAGACACACACACACAACACACCAAAATCCTTTCCCTTGAACAAAACCCCAAGCACTTTTAACTACCATGGCTTCAGAAAAGTGAAATATTTTTCAATCCCTGGCATCCCATTGCCTCCCATTGAGAAAAGTGAAAAATATTTTTCAATCCCTACCATCCCATTACCTCCGAACCAGATGAACAAAAAATAACAATTGCAAAAATGAGTGTTAAGAATATGGAAAATACAATGAGTTTAAACAATAATGAATTTTCACAAATTCTAAAGTCAAATATTTGAGAAGTTATACAAGTTGAAAATCCTTTGTGAGACAAAATCAAAGATTGTTTATCATAAAGTATAAAGAAATTTTTTAAAAATTATAATAAATCTATCATTATTCCTTTTGAAAAACTATATAGGCGGAAATCTAGGTAAAATTATTGTGTTCAAATTGTTCTTTAAAATAGCAATTATTATAAACAAAGAAAATTTTCAAAGTAGATTGAATTAGGCATTCCAAAAGAATGTCTTTAAAAAAATACACATTGATGTTATCGAATATTATGGCAAGTTTCTTTAGATTTGAGATGAGATAACAAAGTCCCTCTCATGGTTAAAGTTTACCCTAACAATAATCTCTACTCTTTGTCTATTTGTTGGACACCTACACAATCCCGTGTGATAGGGTTCCTTCAAGTGAAAATCACAACCTATTCACTAGCATGCTTATAACCTGTTCCAACAAATATGTGTCAAGTCCCATTAGGTTTCAAGCCCAAGTTAATTTCTTCTTATTGAGGAAAAGCTATCGAAACGACACATAATCTACTTCTAGAAATCAAAGCATTGATATTTTTTATTAGCAATCTAAAGAAAACAAATTGAGATTGATTGGATGGATGTCATCTTTCATTTAGACCTATCGATTCTAGCTACAACGAAAAAATCATGTATCCTTTATGAACGTGACATGGTGGGAAATTTTAAAAGTTATGGTATTGAGAAAAGATCCATAGAATTATGGGCCATAAAATAACAGAATCCAAATTTCCATGGAAAATTATTTATCTTTTCTTCATAAAAAGGGTTTTTCATTTTTTTATTCCACAAGGAAGATCAAGACTTTATCTTTTTCTCAAGACCCTACTTAATGGGATCCATGGATTTGTTTCTAACTAGGTGATTTCTTGATTTCAACCGAAAAGAAGAGATCACAATATCCCTATAGGTTACACTACCATAAGAGGCCATGGGCGAATGGAACCATCAACATGTCCTATAATATAATTTAATTTCTTTCAAATGTAATTTGTGTCATTAGCATCGACACTTCCCGAAGGATTTTCCAAATATACAAGAAATAAAATATTCCCGAAAGAAAAATATGAATAAGCATAATAATCAAGTGTAGAATTATTTTAATTCATTCTGAGATAATAATAATAAAACCCCAGGGTGACACAACAATCAAATATATATTAGAAAAATCTATCCATTCTAAACAACAATAGCTTTGAGGTCCTCAAATTTAAAAACTAAGTATACAATAATAGTGCAAAGGCTTAATTAGAAATAATTTCCATCATAACCAAAGGATGGAGCAATAACATATGAAATCACAAATAAAGCATCAAATATTGCAACTAATCCCTCAATGCAACATGCATGTTCATCTAAAACTTCTCAATCACCATCTTTCATCAATGTCCCAAGGAAGGGATCTCGTCCCTCTCCACCTCTCACAAGGGGAAGGACATCAAGGTGATAATATAGTCAAATAAAGGTTAAGTCAAATATTTTCCTCAATCATAATTTAAACCCAAAAACCTTTCTTAAACAAGAGATAACTATCCTAATAATAGTTTAGTATGCATTGCAAAAATGTTTCGATTATAGGTCAGTTATAAGGATTTATACTCATAGACCTTTTCATAACTATGCTTCTGAAATAGTTAGAACAATTCAATATTTAGGAAATCATTTTGAATTTTGGACACTTTTTTTAAACACACCCTTCCAAAAAAAACTTTTTATGATTGATTGAGTAACTATTCTATACAATTCCACTGCAAGAATGATTTAATATAATTATTAATAATATCTAAATAATAATTTTTAATTTTGTTTATTTTATACGTGGAATTAATTATAACAATATGACTTGGAAAATGACAAATTAAAATTCCATGGATGCGGTTAATCTCATTCGTTGTTGCTTCTAATTTTTTCAAGAGGTGATTTCCACACACCAACCAAACAATGATAGCTGATTGCCACATCGAAAAAATGATGATAATAAAACTTTAAAAGTTAAATGAATGTGTTCTAAAAGTTTTAAAACAATAATTATTTTTTAACATTTTCCTCGAAATGATTTATAGTATATTTTTTCTAAATTTTTGAAGGAATAGCAATATTTATTTCCTCGCAATTTGGGCAACCTTTTTCCAACGATTCTCATAGCAGTCCTAGCAAAGTAATATTCAGAATAGTTCAAGTAGAAGAAACACCCTCTTAAAATAGTGTGTCAAAAGTAGGAATAAAGAAAAGATGTAGATGAGAATGCTCCTGACCATTAAAGAAATAAATATAATATCAACAAGGCCAACATATTACCACATGATGTTGACATCCTTTTCCTATACTATTGCATCATTCCTCTTAAAACTCACAATAACTTGCTCTTTACATATGTGCATAGTAAATAGGTGAAGGATCATCGTATAATATGATTCCCAATAATATAAATAATTATATATAATAATCATAAAAGGAAGAAAGGTATTGACTTCGCTATTTAGGAAACATGATCCATGCATGTTAGCTGGATATCCTCGTAGAGTTATCTTTGCACATCACAAATTGAAGTAATATCAAAATTCCATCACATTAATTTTAGGAAACTTAATGGAAAACATCATAAACATCCAGTCTATGTCTCTCATGTTTCCCAAGAGTGCAATGTAATAAACCCCCCACTGAATGTATCAGAAAGGTGGGAGGAATGGGGGCATGGTATAATACCTTGTCACAATGAGTAATAACTTCATAATGTAAACAAATATTCAAATTATTCAGGGGTGGCAGGTGCGGGGGGGATCCTACTGGATCCTGGAGGACAAATTGAACAAACCTTTGCTTGGGGCTTAGGTCATAGGACAAACAATGAGGCCGAGTGGATGGATCTCTTGCAGGGAATGGAAATTCTAGCTAATATAGATCACTCCAGGATAGCGATATTTGGTGACTCAAGACAAGTCATATATAAAATTATCAATGGATACACCTAAGTCTCCATAAAGTGTAGAGGGTTGTATGACAAAATTATCCCTCTCCTATCGAACAATTATGAATTCTATCACATTCTTCGTGCAAATAATGCCTCAATAGATGCATTGGCTAACATAGGGGCCTCCTTTCCTCAGGGTCACTATAGTCTCAATGGCCTAGGCATAACCACTAAACCTATTCCCTAATGTTTTTGTAGTATCGCCCCGCCTTACTCACCCATTCCATTGCATTTCGTGTTGGATTAAAGGTCATCGAATATGGTTCCCATGCTTCCCACCCAGTCGACGCATGGTCTCCACTCTTAAACAACCTCACCTCGATCCTTGTCTCCTTAATGAGCCATCCCCCTCATAGTTCTTGCTCACTCAGCTCGCATGCTCCAGGTCTCTTCATCCTCTTCGACATGGATTCTTCCAAAAGTTTCCCCTACCTTCATGCTCCCCTTGTTAACATAATGCTTCCTTATCACTCTGCATTATCTTCGGAGAACACCTTGCTAGTTGTAATCTCTGGTGTCGACAAAGGCATTGTTCAGGGGATCCCTTGGGAGTCCTTGCCTTTGCTTAGGGTTTTCGTTAAGGAAAGGCTGGCTCTTGTTGCGTTCTTGACTTGTTTTTGCTCTTCTCAAGCTGGTGGTCCTTTGTGGCACTTAAACACAGGCTCTGCATTCAACATTCCCATCGAAGGCCAGTCTCTCATTGCAGGTAACACTTTGATTTTTGGGTTCAAGTGTTCGGAGTGGAAGAAAGGAGCGGTCAGTACTCTCTCTTTCTGCAGCAAGAAGGATAGTGACACTCTGCAGCAGGAATTTACAGCCCTCATGTCTGCTTTTGGTGGTCTATTTTGTGGTGAGCAAGTTCAAGAGCTCACAGGTTCAGAAAGGGATTTACTCAATAGTTTTTCTAGTCTTATTCTTGCCAACCCCAATCCTAGCCAAGACAGAATGGACCATGCAAATGAAAATGCCGGTCTTGCTGATTTGAATAAAATCTAAGGCGTCTTTACGAAATGGTGGCTATTGGAATCATGGACAGTAAAGAGAAAACTCAAGAAATCAAGAACCTGATGGATGTGGTTGGTTACACCTCCTATCAGATCAGCAATCACGACGCTAGGATTGATGATATAGAGATGAATCTAAAAGAAATAATGGGGAAGGTGGACCGCATTTAGGAGGAAATTCAGCGTCTAGTGAAAATGAACCAATAAAGTCAAGTAAATGAAAATCCTCCAGGGGCAGCCCAACATATGGAGGAGGAATCGGTCGTTCAGCCATTAAGGCACCCATGCAACTTTTAATGAATTTGATAGTCTATGTTTTTTTGTTTACTTCTTAATCAGCAATTTATTTAGGTATATACTACCTCTGTTTCTAGCAGCTATGTAAGAACTCTGTTTGGCTTTTTAAGGTAATCTCTTTGGCCCTATTTTTCCTTTTCATTTTTAGAACAGCATGAACTCCCAACGAAAGATTTTTTGTAATGTATTGCTATGCACAACCTGTTTAATATTAAATCTTTCATAGTTTCTGTTAAATATATATATATATATATATATATATATTCAAATTATTCAAATGACCCCCTCTTCGAGAAACACACTAAAATGCAAAAGGGGTCATTTCTTGGAAAATAAGGAAATGTTTCTCTCTAAAGCATCACATTGACCAATAATATAAAATAGAAAGGAAAAAAAACACCATTTAGACCCTAAAATTCCAGCCATATTTTAATATTTCTCATTTAAATTTTGATTTTTTATTTTATCTACCTAAGAGAGTGAGACAATGACTAAGAGGGTTGTTTATGTGTGCCATTTTTCCTTTGGTTGTGGCGATGAGAAGGTTCAAGGGTTCTAAATCCCAGTTGACATTATGTTAGAAATACAATAGTATGATATGTGAGTGTAACTCCTCCCCCCATGATTAAGTTTTAACATGCCCATGATTCATTGCACCTATGCACCATGTGATCATTCCATGGAGGGTTCTAGTTTGGCATTTTCCCATAGGACATGACCCACGGTTAAATTATACACCGAGTGCCTACTATTCCTTGGTTGAGTCTGGAGTGGGCAAGTTGTTCTAAAATCCAAGATAAACTTGGGGAAGAAGGTTAGGCTTCAAGTGTTGAATAATGATTGGTGAACATATTCTAATTATTTGATGCCATTCCTATCCCCTATTGTGGAAGTAATCCATTACACTAATTCAAATGCTCCTAATCTTCGAGAAATATATGAAATTTTGATAGGATGTTGGGCCTTATGGGGTTATCCATTCATCAAAGAGATCTTTCCTTATATCTCTATACAACCCAAATTTGACCCAACATCCTATATAGATGGAATCGCATGAACACGTATTTGCACATGGAAGCATATGCACTTAACCCAAAATGATGTGTGGAAAGGCCTAGGAGTGTTCCTCCCGTTGGTGATCCTGAGGTAAAGAATACTTTTCAATATGCGATTGGAAATATGTACAATGAGGAGAAAGGAAAAACTTTGAAGACACTTTGTTCATTTTGCAGGTCTTCATGGCCCCTTCAACAAGATCAATGCTTAGAGAAAACCACATAGATCTAAGCCATGATGTCCTAATTGGTTGGTGAAGGATGCAAGGGATGAATCTCCAAACATTAAACATGTTGTTGTTTGTTCCTTGTATTAGAGAAATTGGTCCACATATAGCTTCATCCACTCTATCAAGAGGAACAAACTTACCTCCAGAAGAGAAAAGAAGTTAGGCGATGTGCATAGTTCCCTATGTCTTGAGCATAGTAAGACCCTTGATTATTTGAATGCACTAATAGTAGGTTGTTGATCTAGAGGATATGCACATATAGATGAGCAGGGGGGCATGATGAAGCAAAAATTGTCTTAGTTGTTGTGCCATTGATCATGACTAGGAATGCAACAACTAGATGCAAAGACTAGTGGGGCATTGCCTTGATAAATGATGTTGATTTGTCATTTGACATGTTATACTTTTAGTTTTTTTGTTTGTTTTGGATCTATACTTGACTCCTTAACTTTTAATTCCAATGACATTTAAAAATAGGAATCTTGATTTATAAAATTGAGAGTTCAAACTTCACAGATTTGAATTTTCATTTCAATATGGTTATATTTCTGATCTTATTTATGATTTTTTCACTTGATGTATATTCTAAATTTATATTAGTAACAATTTAGATAATTTTAGGATTGGAAAAAACCGACAAGGGTCCTGAATACAACTTCTCGACAACATTCATGAAAAATTTGGCAAAATTCAACAAACTGCAACAAACATTAAAAAATACAAAATACATTCATTTTTTTCAGAATTGTAAACATATAAACCAACAAAATCATTATATAAACCCATTAGGACATAAATATGGTGAAAAAATTGATATATAGAAGTAGTGGATGCCAAATGACTTCGAGCAATTTGATTTCAATGACACAAACTACTAAAGAAAATGTATAATTTACAATTTTCATGAAAAAATATATATTGAATATCCCAAGCTATGATTCTAAACCACTGGAGTCAAAATATCAAAATTCTAATCATGTATATAACATCTAAAGGTGAATATATCAAAAGAGAACCAAGCGCAATACATATCTAAACCAAAATAAAACAATACATAATCCTCAAAATCATTACCTATATTGGGATCCAATTCATCAATAGCACCATGTTCCCCCTCCTATAGACTTTATCCCTTGCCTATACCTTCAATTCGTATGTATTCTAAATTAAATTTTGTAGTATTTCAGGAGGGATCTCCCATGTTGAATACCTCAATGTACCAGTCAATGTTCCCTAAAATTTGGGGGATGCTTCTATAGATGTTGCTCCCATGCGTCCCTGCTCTCATATCCCTGATTCCCAAAATCTTGGTGGAACATTTGATAAATTCACTTGAGCCTCCTAAAATTAAAAAGATACCTTGATAGCTAGAATTGATTAATAAGAAGAACAACATATAAAAGGCTATTACAAATATAGGCTACAAGGGAAAATACTCAAAGATGCAAGGTGCATGAAAATTAACGTCACAAGAAGGGGGTGATAAATAAGTGTAGAAGCTAAGGTGAATGCTTACTCATTAAAGGGAAATAAAACTATATGAGGCTGCATAACTAAAATTCACTAACATGAAGAACAATATATAAAGCATTGTTACAAATTTAGAAAAAAAGGGAAAATAGATGCAAGGTACATGAAAATAGAGGTGACTTGGAGAAAATGATAAAGTGAAAATGGAGGTGATAAGGGAATGATAAAAAGAAATTTAGGATACAAGGGAAATACTTAAAGATGCAAGGTAGATGAAAATGGACATGATAGGAGAGAATGATAATGTGAAAATGGGGGTGACAAGGGAGAATGGTAAAGAAAGTGTAGAAGCTAAAGGAAATCCCTTCTCATTAAGAGAAAACAAAATACACGAGGCTTCATGCAATAAAGAAAAGACTAGTAATAATGAAAGGAATACCATAGTTGGAAAAAAAAACTAAAGGAGGGATATTAGAGCAACTGATAAGAAATTAACGGTACCCAAGAATGCAAGCAAACTATGAATGATTATATTCAAGATAGAAGCTTTAATGGGTTCGAATGTTTGTTATAATGCTTACATCCTCAAGTAACGGTACATAATATGCATTAGGAAAATGAAATATATAAGTGATAACCAATTTCAATAAGCTTGCACTACTTACCATCAACAAATGTGAATAAGAACCCAAGAGTTTCTCTACAAGGTTTTCCTTAAACAAAAATTATGTTGATGACATATTATCTAAGTCACAAGGTTTCCCAAACCTCTATGTTGAAATTCAAGATTTTGAGACTTCCAAATGAGGTTTGACCCTAATTCATGGAGGTTTGGTTCAAAATTTGATCAATACACCCATGTCGGCTTCACTTCCTTTTTATTTAAAGTCATGACTCCATATAAACCAATGGTGATTGTTTTCTATGAAACTTGTTGTGATAGGCCCAACAACATCTATACCTACTTATAACCATCCATGGAAACCTTTCATGGAATACAACAACCATATCTACTAAAAATAGGTCACTACAATTTATCAATGTGATACATGACAAGACACGATGAATCCCCTACAAGCTACTATCCATAGACCCATAACCCAAGCCCCAAAGGAGAAGGTAAATCAATATTCATTTTCTTATATAAATTTCCTAGTTTTTAAAATTATTCTAAACACACACACACACACACACACACACACACACACACATATCTGTGTGTGTGTGTGTGTGTGTGTGTACTAACCCAATGGATAACCTTATTTTGAATTTCATCAAGAAATTCAAATTCAAATTAAATCTCACTGCCAACAAACTCGAACTCAAACCCAAACTATGTGACTTTACATATTTTCATGCATAGAAATAAGACTTGCTAAAATCACTAATTTTTAACATGTCAACCTATAGACCAAAATTTGAATGTTTTTCATAATGTGACATGGTATTTAACAAAAAAATAATTTGGAGTGCCTCTAAGGAGCATTTACCTTTTCCTTTTCCAAATTCTTCAATTGTTTTAAGCCAATTTGTTGGGGAGAACGAAGGCTACAATTAAAGACTAAAACTTTAATTAAGGACATTTGAAAATGGTCATTACGTAAGAGAAAATTAGAAATGAGGAACTGTGTTTAATGATTGAAACTCTTGACGTTTTGATCCTTACTCTAGGTTCATCCTTAGGAGACCAAAGAAGAATACGAAAGAGTTTCATAGGCTAGAGTAAGGATCGAAACGTTGAGAGTTTAATCATTAAACACGGTCCCTCATCGCTACTTAAGAAACATTATTTTGCAAAGAACGCACATAGAAAATTGATTCAACATCAAAGGAGCATGAACAAGGGATATATAGAAGGGCCTTCACCTATTTTTCTACTTGCCTTAATTTCCAAAAAAGCCATAGTCAATGACATTCATTGTTTTTAGTACATAGGTGAGAATGTTTTCTGATAATTCCATGAATTCATAAACCTTCAACATTTCTAAATGGTGATGGAAAGAGACTTCTAACAACATATTGCAATGACCTTCATGGTGGAGAAGCTCTAATGTTATTTTTGCATAAGACCTATACGTCGGGGAATGGACCTTTACATGTACCACCACAGCAAAAAATTTGACAACCATGGTGTTCACTATCTAAAAGTCCCTAAATATCTAAACTATAAATTTCAAGTCAATTTAGTTTAATAAAATATGAGTAAATCTTGGAGAAAAAAAATGTGGGTTGAGATAGGATCGCTTGCTTCATCTTCTATTGAAAACACTACCACTCCTACTACTAACAATGCTTAACATTATCCACATTCATATCCACGTCCCATACCCTGAACCTATGGTTTTACGATTACATTTTCTTGATCCATCTACCCAACCCTACTATTAAACCTACTTGACTAATACAAATTAGAAGAAAAAACTTCATTAGAAAATAGAGAAGGCCATACATAATGTGGCTCTATTCAGACATAGATTGTAATGTTGTTGAATCCCCATATTGGCACGTTATGGTAGGTATTGTCATGTATAAACCCTAGTTTTAAATCCCGTGCTTAGTCAATAGGGTCTAGCTCGAGTGTTTGGGAAGAGAAATGTTATTCTTCCCACCCAAGTTCAATTTTTTCTTGTGAAAATGTTCACTCTCTGTAAGTTGTTGATAGAGGCTCTTCTTGAGCCAATTGTTGGTTGAAGATTGTAACTTACCATAAATCTCTCACCCTTTATTACACGAATGAGAGTGGGGCAATTTGTATTCCAAGGAAAACAAGTTTTAAATCCCCTACTTCTTAAGGGTCTAAGTGGTAAGCGAATTTACTGAGGCTACCCAAGATGTGGATAAAAGTCTTTATAAGCACCATGCTTCATGAAATAATTCAATTTCTATAATTATATCTCTTGAGTGAATTGATGTGAAAGCTAGGATTTCAACATATGGCGTTGTTTCCATTCTCTTTTGGCTAGGTGACAACAACTGGCCGAATCTGGAATAAGCGTGAGAACGTGCAAGAAGAATTAAAATACTTCTCGCGCGTATTAAAAAACTGCTCCTGACCGGCATCTCACGATCAAAACGTCCAAGAGAAAATGGTGGCAGTCTGAATATGAACGAGAGCAGCAATGATATTATGGCACCTACAAGAACCTTTACTCCTCTCTCGACGATGCCCAAGAACCATTTGATTGACATCTATTGCGGAAGTGTTGGTGTAATAAAGAAGCTTGGGTGTCTTCTTACAACAGATCAATTTCAATTTCAAGCATCCAGTCCAACCAATGTAACTTGTCTCTTCCCATCGAAGCAAATATTGTTTTTAATAAGAACGGAGAAGTGCATCAACCAAGGTGACGAGATAGCTTCCATACAGATATTAGTATGTCGATCTTTGCAATTAACCGTTGGTGCCCTTTGATGTCGTTGTTTGACAAAATCTCTCCCGTCGACCACCGGCTGCTCTGCTCCATTCGACTATCAGACGCAGGAGAAGCAATTAAATATAATGGAGTTCATCCACCATCAACCCTAGAAGCCTATTTGACCCTCTTATTTTGTCGATATGTCGATATAAATATGGTTGTAATAAGTGTTACATAACTTAATTTGTCTAGTGCCTTTGCACCGCTTGAGTCATTAATTACTGAAGCGACTTTTCTTTAAAATTTTGGCATAAAAGGGGGAATGAAACGTGAGTCTCTTTCAAGGCAGACGATCCCCCTATCTTTGTAACTCATTCAATTTCTAGCCAACTTGTATCATCAATTCAAGTCACGTAGTTGGGTCCGACCAAGATCATGTGCATAAACAGGAAGCATAAAATCTTGCAGGCACTTTCCTCACATCAAATGAAGACGTCGATGAACATTGAAGCAGAAGTTATCCTACGTCACACAGGAAAGAGCTTAACACCGGATGATCACACAAAGAACAACTGAGTTGAATCAGCCCCCTTGGTGCAGAAAGATAGAAGCAATTCATGCATGGTGATTTACATAAGTTGAAGGCAGAGACATAGTGCAAAGAGAGAGCTAAAAGACCTCTGTCTAAGTTGTAGAAGATGAGTTTGACTAGTTGAGTAAAGGGTGAGGCTTCAATGACTGTTACCCGATTGAAGACAAATATTGAAGGATCACATCATGGTTGTTTACATCACAGTGTTAATATATTCTTGAATGTGATGTTAAAGCTAGGCTTTCAACAATTTGTGACTAGCCCAAAAACATGTCCTAAACAAGTTTTTTTAGGTAAAACTATTATATATGAAGTTTTAAAAATACAAATTGAATGGAATTATTTGTATTGGAAATAAGATGGACCAAACTATTTAAGGTAAAAAAAATCACATTTAGATCTAAAAAATTGGATTCATGTCAGGTTGTACAAGTTCTCTCATTTAAGAAGGAAAAAATTAACAAGTTGTAGAAAATTACCCTATTTTTTCTTGGCACATCATAATTCAGCAAAACCTATGGCATTATAGAGTAGACATATCAGGATACTACAAAACAAAATACTCAAAGGTGTAGAAATTACAGAGTTACCAAAGCTTCAAGGTGAGCTTGTAGGACCATCTCCAAATTGGGGTTTAATAAGGAGTTGTGCTTATTTCAAAATATTGACCTCAAACCCTATCTTGAATAGTAAGTTATTTTCCATTGATTTTAGAGATATTTTTGGGGATAGCAAGCTCAATGTTAATTTTTTGTAGGGATTTGTTATGGTATGTTTAAATAACACAAATATATGGCATTGAGTCGGTAAACATGTGGTTGGGGAAGCATACATGTAGAAAATACAAGTGATACTTAAGTCGCATTTTTGTGCACCCTTGTCTCCTTTGTTGGTACCCCTTCGAGTAGTACCATATAAGATAGAACCTACATACCAAATTTCACTTCCACGTACCCTTGGATATATCCAAATAATCGACCATTCTGTTTCTTTAGTACACTAAGAACAACACTTTGGGATCATTAATTGTGTGCAGCTTCAAAGGTTGACGACATTGTTTGTCAATCTTATACACATAATCACTTTTAACTTCTTGGGACCCTTCCTCATATCCATATTAGATCATTTAAAAAAACAACTAATTAAATTATCTCTCTAATTAGTTAAGGGGGTCTATCATATGCTGCATGAGACAAAGCATAGTGGAGATACAAACCCAAAACTGGTCATTGAACAATAAACTATTGAATTCTATAATGTGTGTAGTGATCTTGATAATTTTTCCATCATAGGAGAACATAATGTAAATTCACTTATGCGTGACCCTCCAATCCCTAGTCTTCTTATGATTTTCCTCCTATAAAAACTAGGCTTTATGGATCGACTCTAAAGAATGCATAAACTTATGAACTTAAAATTTAAGTTGTAAACATTCTTGATACCATACATGTATATTATTTTCACATGTATAGAAGGATCTATATTTCCTTCATATAATTCTAGAAATATAAAAAAAAATCTGTGTTTCCAAGGTGAATCTTGACACTAAAAATTTTGGGGAAGGATGAATTTGTGTAGCATTGTTGGATGAAATACATCCATCAATTATTCTTTGTGGGTATCCCATCAGTGAGCAAGGGTTTCCTTTAGGAATACATCCAAGGCAGGAACTCATTTCTCCTTCATAATACTGCATTCCATTTTACTACATAAATTTTCTACATCCTTTATCCCATCATAAGTTGGTGGATCCCACAACTTGGTCCGATCCAATGGACACTTTTAGGTTAGGAACACCTCCTAGTAGATAATATGCGCATGGAACTTCCATTAGTACATAGGTTTCTCTAATTCAATTTCAAAGGAGCGCATACTACTCCAACTAACCGACCCATATGTTGTTGGGTTAAGATACTCATCCCTTATGCTTGTCGTGAAAGTGTAATGATTCTATAGTATCTATATTCAATTTAATCCTCCATGGTCTCAATGTATTTTTCTCATTTGTAAGGGTCCAATGGTTGAAACTCCCAAGTACCATCAACTTCAAAATTCATGGTTTCCTTTTTTAGGTCAATTAATACATTATTCTCAAAGTCCCACTCAATGACAAGTAGGATAGGGATCCTGGGTATCCATAATATTAATCACTTGAAAGTATGTGAATGTTTTAGTTCCTTCTATGTCAACCTATATTTTTTCCAACCTGCTAATGGGAAAAATATTCTATTGATTTCCCATCCACAATTGAAGAGGGGAGTCAACTAATGTAGGTTTCCCCATAGACTCCTACGATTTGTTTAGTAGGATTTTTACATTCAACCCTAAAACTAACACGACATCCTTTATTTCACAACCATACACTTGTGCATCTAATCAAAACTCTTTTACTATTGCTTCTTGTTTCTTCCAATTCTACTTGATTTATTTTCCAATGGGTTGGTTGAAATCACGGAAAATTCCTCTCCCTCTTTTTACATCCTTTTCAAGGTAGAGCACAATTTCATAACATGGTGTCCCTCTCCTACGAAAAATCATTGTGATATAGGATCTCATTAGGTTCTTTGAGTCTCCTATATTAGGCACCCATCAACAATATCCTATGCAGTCTGCAAGTTTTGATGTGGGTACTATCGTATTTTACACAAATACTAGAACCTTCAATAGGAAAATTTTCATCAACATTGCAATAAATTCTCAAAGAAAATATATATTTTACACAACATCAAACTTTGGGGAACCCAGAGAATATTTCTTTATTGTTCTAGGCTCCAAACCATCAGTGCATGCACCATTTTGTGTGCCTCCCCAAGTGATTGCATTGATGGTAGGGTCTAGTTCTTCATCCTCCATTGTGTGCTTGAAGTTTACCATATTTTAAGATTGTTTCCTATTATGAGCTTCCTATCACTTAATGATATTAGGAAAGTGTAGCATGGCTAATGGTCCCGCCATGGCTACATCTAAGTCACCAAGGTAGGAAGAGGGAAATATCACGTAATATGATCCAAATCGTCACAATGGTAGGAATGGACTTTACTAATCCATCAACTAGCTCTTCCTCCTCTATAACCTCCTCCTTAACCTCTACCTCTATCACCTTGGGGATAATACTCTAAAATAATTTTTCTCCATTTTCTTCGATAGAGCATTAAAAGCTTGACGCTTGTCTACGGTGTGAGAACTTACACCACAAAACTCACAATTTACAGTTTTATGCATAGATAACTAATTTTGTAATAGGGGACAGTGTCATGGATGATTTCCATAAGTGTGATAGATCTCACAATAATCCCTTGGCTAACCACTATAAATTGGAGTCATAGTCAGGAAAGGGGTAGCACATTGGAAGGATGTTGTAGTGCCCATTTATGAAACTCTACCTAAGGATTGGCCTAGGTAAGGGATAGTCGATGGTGCCTGTATAATTCCTCCTTAAATAAGGAGAAACTCATTTGTGTGTTTTCCTTCATTGTTATAGTTAGAGAAACATACATGTTCTCAACCATCCTCAATCTTGGTGAGTTCTTAAATTTTCTCAATCAAGGCTACAATATGTGATTGAATATGGTTCATGTCCAAAGTTGAACCAATCGCTATGAAATTCACATTCCATAGATATCCTTCCATGGATTCAATCTGCATGGCATGATCCAAAGCTTCTATGGAATTCACAATCTTCTAATACATCTGGGGAATCTGGGTCAACGATAATAATCATGTGATGAACCATTACTTATGCTATGATATGGGGATTTTGAAGGTGATTCTACTTGTCAAATCATGGAATATTTGTGCATACCCCTAGATTGTTTCACCAATTAGTTTTTTTATCCCTTTCAACTCCCCTATACTATGTTGATCCAACTTGGGCTATTAGAACTTGGTTACAAGCTACAACTTCACCTCATCTAAAGTGGGGATACTCTACTCGAAGTAAATTCTACAAACTTCATATACCACTATAAATCCATACTTCTCAAGGTGTTTTAGAAATCAATAATATTATTGGCATCAGTATTGGCCCACCAAATGGGTTAAACAAAAACCATTTTTTTCTGCATATTCATCATGTCTACATGAAAAACTCAAGCAACCTAAAGGGGGATCCTCCCTAAGCTCCAAGAATTCCACTATAATATTTTAAGTAGAGAACTAAGACAAACTAGAGCTTAAGTTAGCTAACTTTGGAATCTATCCAACTACGATAACTAGTATAACCACTACTTATTCCTATCTAGTAACTAATAGAAAATAAACAAGAAATATAAAGAGAAATAGTGGTATATCATTTATTAATTATGGTTGGTATTGGATGAGGACACATTCTTTGCACCTCGGTAACTTCTATCCTTATAGATTCTCTTCTTAAGCAATAAATTTATCAACATGATTCTCAAACTAGTCTGGCATCATGCTCATTAGGAACTGTTGATTGCATGGGCAGACCCGGGTTTACTATTATCAACCAACAACACCCCTAGCTCACTGGCCCTTTCGGCGACAGACCGCACAGCGGCCTGAAGTCTCACCCGAAGTGATTCTAATGGGTTGGCCAAGGACTCAAGCATCTTGGACCAGGTTCCGTGGCAATCCTACTAGTGGCTTGCAGCTCTCCTAGCTGCGAGATCTCTTTCCTACGCGCCGCGCGATCTTCCACTCACGGTGCGCGATCTATTCCCCCCTCATGGACCTTCTAGCCACGGCGTCTCTACCCTTGCGCGCGTCGCGCGGGTTCTTTTCCCATCGCACGACTTCTTCCCTCTCACAATAGTCCCAATCTCATCGCATCGCCGCGCACCATGCGACATGAAACTCCTGTTCAACGCTAAGTCCTCAACCCATGGATTCGCACACCGCAGCTTCTCTGTCGGTGCGGTATCGCCTTCTTGCGATATCCTCCTCCTGCAGCTTAGCGCACTTAGTGTTGTTCGTGTCGACGCGCAAGACCTGATACCCAGACTGTCTTACTATGATTAATTAACTATCTAAGGCAAGCATAAATAAGTCCTTCTACGACGTGCCAAGGATTTCAACTTGTATATATCTTCCTGTAGTGTTGTAACTAAACAACTCATTCATACATCAACTGTAATAAAATTGCATAACATAATCGGATAGATGCAGCAAATAAACACAATATGCAAATCAATCACAGAACACGGGATTTTAACGTGGTTCGCCCCCAGGATGGGAGTTACGTCCACAAAATTGTGCTTCTCTATTATAGCTTAAGGGAAGGCAAACACAGTTCTGCTGCGCCTCAAATGCAGCTCAAGATATTCTCTTTCTTAGATCTTTCTTCTCTACCTTTACATTGTCGCTCTTACAACATACTCTTCCCTCTCAGTCGATCCCTGCGGATTGTTACATGCATGCTCTACAAGCCAGCTACTGGTTTTAGTAAGATTGCTACCGCTAGAACCAGAACCAGAGCTCGGATTTTACAACAGTCTACTTATCCTTATGGACTATTTCAATCATGACTGTCTCACTATCTAACCAACTAACCCTTTTACAATACAAAATATATTCTTATATAGGCAGCCCGAAGGTCGTGCCATTACAACACTGTGGGCCTGTCCCAACAGTAACCCAAAACCTAACTAGTGACAGTCAGTCCTCTCTGTCCTTGAGGTAGCCGCTTCCCGTCACACCACAGCTCTCTACAGTCTTCCATGCTTCCCGGCACTGATCATGGGTACTATGCACTGCTTCGCTTCTCTGTCCTTCATCTTCAATGCTTGAGCATCGTTGCTCCTTCTTCTTTATGAGGGTTGTTGAGCCCTCCTGTCTTCCGCCACTGCCTTCAATGCAGTGGGTGAGCTCTCCCTTCTCAGACGCTCAGGTACCGTTGCCTTTCTTTGACTTTCCTATCTCAAAAATTCATGGTTCCCGGCTCTACTCTGCAGCTGGAAACGTGCTACGGCATCGTAGCTCCATCTTATCTTCTTTCTGCCAAAACTTATCTTTCCACCAAAACTAGCAGCTTCTTCTGTAGCTACGGGACCCTACTCCAACAGTCCCCTAACACTTACTTGTGGCTCGCCCACGAGCCACTACCAGCGGGATTCTCCTGCTGTAGCTTCTCCTTCACCTCCTGCGAAGTGCACTGGAGCTTGTGCCAAAGTCCTGCGACTTCGTTCTTCATTACCTCGACACGTTCTGTTGCCGAGTCAAGCAGGGCTTGATCGACTTTGGAGTCGTCTGTCTGATCAATTTCTTCTCTTACAGTGGTGAACTCCTTCATTTTTTGCTTGCCTGCGTCGACCAGCTCAGTGATCTGCTCCTGATAGGGTTGAAGTAGGTCGCTAATGTGGACCTCCTGTGTTCTTAGCCACTGCGCTTCTTGCTGCAGTTGGTTCATCTCCTTTGTCTTCCTCATCTTCTGGAGAGCGGCTAAGCTCTTAATTTCTTCTTTCATGGCCGCTGCAGTAGCCTCTACCTGCTAAATATTCTGTTGGATTTCTGCTCTCTCCGACAACTCATCTAACTCGGCCCATGTGTCTGTTTCTTCCTTGAGTATCGACACTGCTTCTTCAATGTGAGATTTTGCCTGCGCAGAAGTGAGTCGAAAGGCTTCTACTCGCTCCTTCTAGTCTACCTCAGAGGTGTCTCAGATACGAGCTTCAAGCTCGGCGATCTGTACTTCGTGGTCTACCTTTAACCTGGCCACCTCTTCATCCATTCTAACCATAGTTTCTTCCAGAGCCTTTGCTCTGTCTGCTACTCTCCTTAACTTCTGGGGGGTAGGTAATGCAAACTCAATGTTACATTTGGGTAGCTCTAAGGCAATACTCTGTAGTGCCTGAGAGAGTTCCTGATCCCTGTCCTAACATGTTTTTAACTCATCTACCTTTTTTCTGATAATCGGTAGCGAGTGCTGCATTCTGCTTGTAAGTTGCGAGCTCTCTTCCCTTGAGCTCTCCGATTAGCTATTGCTGGATCATGTATAATTGGTCAATGTGGAATTCTGAAAGGTTAACCTCAATGGATTTCCCCAATTGAACTGGTGGGTCCTTCATTGTTGTAGGGAATCAGATACTCCCTGGTGGAATCAACACAGTGTTGAGGCGATCCGTCGCTAAGCTCTCTTCGCGGGATAGTGACTGGGTCGAAGTTTCTCCGACGGTCGCCTTTACTGATGGAGTGTATAGCATGGCAGTCTTTTCTGTGAATGTTTTTAAGTCAAGAAGTTGTTTTTCTACTGTGCTCTGCATCTTTTCCTACGATGACTTCACCGCATCAAATGAGTCCTTTAATGTGTCGCACGTCCTTGTTGCGATGAGTTCATAGTCATCATCTGTTAGAGCAGTCTATGGGACTGGTTTTGAAGTTTTCTGCTTCTTTCTCTGCTGTGTCTCTGTGGTCCCTTGGGCTTCCATTATTTTTCATAGGTGTCTCTGCTGAGTCTTCTGGTAGGTCTTTTCTCTTGTCGCGTGGCGGTGGCACTTCTATTGTACCTTGTGCCTGGGTGTCCAATTTTTCTTTGCCCTTTTCTGGTGGGTCTGTATGGGCGGTCTCCATTGGAAGTGGCGTGGTATCCTCGTATTCTTGTCGCCATTGGTCATCAAATCCTTTGATGACATTCTCAACGTCCTGCATTGTCATTCTGAACCAGCCAGGGGCCCAATCGTCCCGTTTAGTCCTTTTAGGCCTTAGGTAGATTCTATGGCTATCTGCCATAAAATTAAGCCGGTTATCATATGCATCCACAGTCTCTGTACTAATCCTTGGTGATTGCTGGATAAGGTTCTTCAACATCAAATAGTATTCATAAAATACTATCGTATTAACCTTCTTCCTTGCTTGACTATTGGCGTCCCATAAACTGCCATAGCGCACACCCCTGGGCGCTCCTCCTGCGATCTGTGGGAACTGGCTATTGGGCGGTTCCTTCCATGCGACAAATGCACATAGTATAAGCAGCCACGAGAAGTGGAAAGGGTGGTTGGATTGATCTTGGGCTGCCAAACAATCTTCCTGAAACATATTTAATAAGAATAACGACCAATTGAACTGCTCTCCTTCTGTAACTTGTATGGCCAGATTGATCACCGATCCTGTGACTTCCTTCGGTCGGACCTTGGTAAGCAGTTTGCCTGCAAGCAGACTGGCTATAAATCTGAGTGTCTCAATTTGTAAACTCATGATATCATAAGCCCTGCCTCCTCATTGTAGCTGATACTTTTTAACTAAGGCTGCTGGTAGTTTGGAATCCTTGGTCTTTCCTGCTATCTGTATCTCGGGATCTTTACCAGTCTTAGACAGGCCGGTAACACGGTGTATTAAGTCGACATTGAGGTCGATTTTGTGACCTAGCCAGAGATAGCCTCCATGTACACACGACAGGAGGACACGCACCACGGCATTAACCTCTGCGCTACGTCCAAAATGGGGTAGTCTCAACACATTGAGCAGACCTGAACGCTCAAGAATCTAGACATGTGGCATGGGGACGAACTCTTCTCTACCTGTCCTTGGATTCTTCTCAAGCACAAGATACGAATCTGACTTGAAGTGAGGGTATGTCTTACCGTCCCCCAGGTTGTAATCCATAAATTTGACAACACCAGCATATCCTACTAAATCGCCATTTTCCTTTACTTGAGAATCTATTGGCGGTATGGGCATAGGAAGCTTACCGCTCTTGGAAAGTCTGATGTCTGGAGCGTCTTCGACTCATGGTATGAGGTAGTCCGCTGCACTACGGACTTCATCTTCCTGCTCAGAACCGGATTCCTCCATGAGCTGGGAATGGCTTCTCGTCTTTGGTGGCTCTCTGGTTCAGGAACGAGCTCGGTGGGTTAGTTGTAGATGGCGACGCCATAGCTCCTGCAAGGCCGTGACGCTGAAATCTTCTCAAAAAATTTTCTAGAGGCTTGTCCTCGGACAGGACCCACTCAGCATAAAATGGTGGACATGCAATGGCTGCAACTTCTAAAAATCACAGCACTCTGTAACAACTTAGCTCGACACAGGGAATGCTTAACACTTATTCTCTAGTTCTCGATTTTTCTGCAAGCGTAACCGTCCCAATTGAATACTTTCTATTTTTATGTCAAATACGATAATACCGGACATAACGGTCATCTAGACTAGGTGTGTCGGTCGTATTAATTACCTGGATAGGACCAGACCCGTCATCCAATCCTCAATTAATGCTAAAATCGTGATAGAATTTCCCTTGAGACGTGTGTGTACAGGCACCAATCTCGTCAGAGATTTACCAAATCTGGAAAAATTTATTATACTATTGCCAAATCTACGGTAGGGGATACCGATCATTTCTTCATTAACTGCCTGTCAGACAGTGACTTGACTAGCCCACTGTCAGTTGCAAACTGAGTACGTGGCACGGGGAAACATCGCACTACTGCGATGCAACTCCGCATCACCTGCGCAAACAAACAGCGTTAATTTTTTTTTTTTTTTCCGGTGTAGACTCATTCCTGGTGCGATGCCTCCTTTCAACTACACTGGACATCTGCACCATCATAAACTGGTTTAAGTTAGGGTTGAGAGGCGAGGTGGCTATCACTATAGAGCTTAAGCCTACTGCCATTGATCCATGTGGGAAGAAGTGCCCCGTTCAACTGGCTATGCTGAACGGCACCTCCCTTCGTAACTTGCTGTATCTGATATGGCCCCAGCCAATGTGTCTTGAACTTCCCTAGAAACTTAATGAATTTGTTGTCATAGAGGAGCACTAGGTCTTCGATATTGAAAGTCTTATTCTTGATGTGTCTGTCATGCCAATCTTTTTCTCGTGCCTTCTGCACTTTCTGATGGAATTCGGCGATGAATCTGTCTTCTTCTAAGGCAAGCAGCTGTGCTAGCCTTTCCTCAACTGTGTCTGTATCAGTCATCTCGGTAATCTGAGCGATTCTTAAACTTGGAAGGATATACTCCATAGGCATAACAGCCTCCTGTCCATATACCAAGCTGAAAGGTGTGTGTCCCGTAAGTTTCTTACATGTGGTTCTGTATGCCCATAATACAGTGTTAACTCTGAGGTCCCAATCATTCCTTTGGTTATTGCAGATTTTAGTAAGAGCATTTTATAGAATCTTATTGAAGACCTCCACCGTACCATTAGCCTGTGGATGGTAGGGAGTGCTCTTATAGTGTTGAATCTGGAATTCGTCTGTCAAAGCCTCAATGGTGTGGTTCAAGAAATGTGTGCCTTGATCGCTCATCAAAATTACTGGGCATCCAAATCTACTGATGATGTTTTCAAATAGGAACTGTGCAGCTGTAGCAGCATCACAATTTCTTACTGCTTTGGCCTCTGCCCATCTGGTGAGGTACTCTGTTCCAGTGATAATATATCTCGCACCAGTGCGCTTCCCTGGTGGGTTGATAGGACCCACAAAGTCTATAGCCCATTTGTCAAATGTGCGCAACATGACCTACAGTCGCAGTGGCATTTCATCGCATCGCGAGGGTTTTCCCACGCTTTGGCAGATATTGCAGCATCTACAAAAGTCCTTGGTGTCTTTGTGTAACGTAGGCCACCATAGTCCTGCCTCCAGGATTTTTTGTGCAGTCGGCCTTCCAGCGAAATGACCTCCTCCGGTTCCTGAGTGTGCCTCTCTAATAATAACGTCTTTTTCATGCAGCATTACACATCTGCGTAGAACTTCATCCGAGCCTAATTTATATAGGCATCCTGCAATGAGGGTGAAGTCTGCTGCCTTAACAACCAACTGCTTCTTTTGCTTCTTAGTGAAGTCATCAGGTGCTACTGCTGCAGTGAGGAATTGAATAATGTCGGCATAGTAGTCATCTGCGATCTGGATAGAAAACAACGGTGCATCCGGTAGATTGTCATCTAGGTTACTGGGCTCTTCCCCTGAGTCTATACGCTACAGATGATCGGGTCCAGCATTCATTCTTCCTGGTTTCACAATGATTTCAAAATCATAGTCCTGGAAGAGGAGTAACCATCTACAGATTCTCCCCCCTAACACTGGTTTATTGACTAGGTACTTCAATGCGGAATGGTCAGTAAACATTTTAAACGAGGCGCCCAATAGGTAGTGCCTGAATTTCTGTAGCGCATACACCATAGCTAAGCCTTCTCTTTCTGTTGTGGTGTAGTTCTTTTCTGCTGTCGATAGCTTTCTGCTGGAATATGCGATGGGATGGTCAAGATCCCCTTCTCCTGGCTGTGTCAAGACGACTCCTAGTGCGATGCCAGATGCATCCACATGTACATGAAATGGCTTAGTCCAGTCTGGAAACACTAGGATGGGTGCGGTAACCATCTTTTCTTTAAGTATGTCTAGGCTCTGCTAACATTCCTCATTCCATAGGAATTTTACATCTTTCTTCAGCAATTTCTCCATTGGTGCTGTAATCTTTGCGTAGCCCTTGATGAACTTTCTGTAGTACCCGTTATGACCAAGTACTGTCCTTAGTTGCTTGACTGAGTTGGGTGCTGGAAGATTTACAATGATGGCGATCTTCGCGGGATCTACCATCAAGCCTTGTCTGCAAACAATGTGACCCAACAAAATACCAAATGGTGCACAAAATATACATTTCTTCAAGTTTAGAGAAATCTGGTACTGCCTACATTTCTCTAACATCAGTCTTAAGTCTCCTATATGCTTGTCAATTAGTCCAAATATAGTCCAATCATCAAAATATACTTCTAAGAATTTATGAATGTATTCTTTAAATACAGCAACTACTACTCTAGAAAATATAGCTGGTGCATTCTTAAGACCAAAGGGCATTACCGTATACTGGAACGAGCCCCATTCTGTTGCAAAGGTGGTCTTAGATCGATCTTCTGGATGTATTCTGATCTGATGGTAGCCTGAAAAGCCATCAGTGAAGGAGTAGACCTCCTGTCCTCCCACGTTGTCTAATACCTCATCAGTGAACGGTGTCGAAAATGGATCATGAAGTGATGCATCGTTGAGTTTTCGCAGATCGACACAGATTCTGATGTCTCCTTTTTTTTTCTTCTCTTGTACGACCATGGGGCTAACCCATTCACTTTCTTCTACAGGCTCAATGATGCCTGCTGCTAGCATCTTATCGATTTCGTCCTTTACTTTTTCTTTGTAGCGCGGATTTAATCTATATGGGCGCTGCTTGACTGGTCTAGCGTCCTCCTTCAATGGTATCCTCATAATTCCCAGGTCTCTGACTATTTCCTTCATCTCTATGAACTTGGTGGGAAATAGGTCCTGATAGTCATGTAACAAATCTGCAATCTGTCCAACTATTTCATCATTCCAATAGTCTCCAATAGAGGCAAACTTAGGTTCTGCATCTGTGCCAATATTGACCTTTTTAATCTTGATGGGTTGAGTGATTGCTGGAGTCTCTAGCTATGGTCCTCCAACATCACGAGTTCCTTCTGACTCCTCAATGTTGGTGTTATGAGGGTCCTCCTCCGCCTCCTCTGATTCTGATGTAAAATTATAGCATTCCAACGCCTCTTCTAACTGGATAGTCCACTCAGGTTGGACTGGCACTGAGATGGTGCAATCCTCAAATATCTTGTTCTTGATTATGTCTAGGGCTTAAGCAACACTTGGATGTTCTGATTCAAATGCAAAGATAAGCAGGAAACTGTCTGTCATAAGTGACCATGTGGTCGTCCCCTTGCGTAATTCAGTCTCTGTGTACCAGTTCCTTGGAACTGTTTCCAATGTGTGAATGAATCTGTGTACCCATTCATCCTCTGGAATGTCCGACCAGCTCTGTTTGCATGTCTGAATGTGTGCTCTAGGATCAGTTTCTCCTGTGTACTTCTGCTGAACATACTCTTTGTCGACCGAAAATCTGATCGCCATCAATCTTTTAATATCATCCCATGATGCGATATTTTCTTTATGCGCGTACCACCATCTTGCAGGTGTGGCTCGTGCTGCAAGGTCCATAGCTGCGATTCTCTGTTCGTAAGGCATCTGTTGCTCAAACTGCTCAAGGAAGTCCTGGATATCTGTCATTCCATTGTATGATGGAAGGTCAGTGACCTCTACGTCAATCCATCGCAGTGACTTACTCATAAACGCACATCTACGAGTTGAGACTTCGTAAAGTCTGTTCTGCCAGTTCTCTAGGCCAACATCAGAATCCAATGCACATGATCTGTCGCATCGCCAACTAATGTTCCCTTCTGCGGTTGGGTTGATGTAGTCATTCTGGTTCGCAGTCATCTGGTAAAGGCTATCCATGTTATGTGCTTCCTCCTCCGCTATTAAGGGTTCAATATACCTAGGACCTTGGTAAGGATCCAGCGGTTCGATGACCCGGATCTGCGCATCCTCAAAGGTCATTTGTCTTCTCTTTAGGTCAATGACAGCCTTGCTACCAATTTCCCAATCAATACTTAATAGTGTTGGATATGGTCGACTGTCGCCAATGATTTCTATAACCTCGAAGACTGCAAAAGTACGAAGTCCGTCAATGTCAACTGGCACCTGCGGTAGTCGACCCAATGGTGATACTCGCTGCTGATTAGCTAATCTCAGGTGGATAGGTGATATGGCTAACTGAGGGCTACCCATCTGCTGCCATGTCTTCTTAGTTAGCACATTCACCTCTGATCCCAGATCTAAGACGACTTCGTCCATTTCGAATTCTCCAATTTGTGCTGTGAGTTTCATCTCCCTTCTGGTCCTTGTATGTCCTGTAATATTATGAATAGCGCGGTGTGCACTGCTCGATAGAGAAGGTTGTTGACATTGATCTATGATGCGCTGTAGCTCTCCGATAGCTTTTTCATTTCTCAAGAGCTTCAAACAACTGTGCAAGAAGGATTGTATACTTTTTGTCGATTCATCCTTGTCACATCTTCCCGATGTGGTGGCTTGTGGTATCTGTTCTGGGCTATCGCTACAAGGTGCTTGCTGCGGTACGCCCCTAGACGACGGTACCTGCGATCCTGATTGTGTAGGTTCATCGAAGGAAGCCTTAGCTTCATGAAATGTCTCTTTATTCTTCTGTAGGTCGAGTGCTGTTGCTTTACCAGGAGCTCTGCGTACCCACTCCTGACTTGTGTTCTTTCCGGTCTCCTGCGATGTTCCACTGGTGGAAGCACCGCTACGAGTCACAATATTGACTCTCGGTTCTGGCTCTGCCTGCTCAGCAACAATAAGCTGGATGTTCTGATGTACCACTGGCTTAGCATATTTGATCTTAGCTATCAAGGTAGGACACTCCTCTATGGTATGATCATAAGATTTGCAGTAATTACAAGTAGTAGTGGGGCTCTGACAGTCCCTAGCGTAGTGTCCTACAACTCCGCAATTATAACAAGTGATTGGCCCATGACCTTGGCCAAAACCTCCTCCTCATGCAAAGCCTCCTCCATGGCCTTGTCCTCTGAATCCTCCTGCATGGCCTCCATAAGCCTGATTCGGCTGTGGTCCTGCTGCTGGACTCGGTGTTTCTGATTGGACTCTGTACACATCATGTTTTCTATCTAACATGAGATCATAGGCTCGGCAGTCTTGTTCATCATGCCCGACGGACTTGCAGAAGACACAGTATAGGTTCTTAGGTGTCTGTACATACTTCTGAAGCAAAGGGAATTGTTGAGGCAGATGTCCTTGTGTTTTACATATTTCACACCATGGCCCTTGTGTTCTTGGTAAGGGGTTAGGAGCCCCTGATGCTACATATTCTGTGAAGACTGGACAGTTGTCTTTGGTATGACCCTGTGCTCTACACTTTATGCACCATATGTCTTGCATAACCTCTTTCCCTTTCTTAAGTTCGTGTATCTGTAACGTAAGGTTGGCCAACTGGTTCTGTAGGGTTGTCATGCCTGTGGTGGTCTCTGCTAGAGGTGAAGCCTCTAGTTTCATTGCCATATCTAGCGCTTCATCTTGAGTAGTGAGTTTCTGCTGCATTAGTGGCAGTCTGATGTGAGGGAGCAGCGCTGTAATAAACCATTCCTTATGCTGCTCTGGCACAAAGTCAAAACTTACTTGGTCTATCAGGGCTTTGAATTTCTGATCAAAGTCCCATACTGATTCTGATGGAAGCTGCTTAATATCGTTGAGCTCTGTTATACACTGAGATTTAGACTTAGGTTTCTTAAACTCTTTGATCATGGTGTTCTTGACCTAGGCAAGTGTCTTGGGTAATGTAGTATACTTTATGTACCATGTCAAGGCTCTGTCTCTGAGTGTGGTGACCAACTGTACAAGTTTAAGGTTATCATCGTTGATTGTTTTAATGGTCCACATGGCTTCACATAGGAACCAATGTTGTTATGGGTCTTCTGCTCCTGTTCCTTTAAAAATAGGTAGCTTCATGTCATCTCCCATTCTATTCCTCTGTGGTGGGTTTTGACTGACTGGGTTACTACCACTTAGCGGTGTAGGTGAAGGTGATGTAGTGGGAGTAGGTACTGGATGTGAACTACTAGATGGAGTACCTACGGGGTTATTCTGAGTCCCTGTCTGTTTCTGTGGGGTATAGGGGTGGTAAGGAATACCCCCCTCTGGTTCTTCTGTGGTACTAGGACTCTGTTGTCTAATACTGTCTGAACTGTCTTCAAATACAGGAGAGCTAAAATCTACTTTATACTTCTTTCCACTACGTGTTCGTCCAATGTCATCAAAATCACTTTCAAACTCTTGTGACATTACTATCTTTAGTTATTCATCTGAAACTAGATCCATTGTTCCTTTTTCATATAGCAGCATATTAAGGGACAAGTTTAGAGATCTTAGGTACTTACCACGATATCCTCTGAAGAAGTATCGTTCAGCTGCGTTGAAGCTCTTTCTCTGGTCAACTGCAAATTCTGTAACAAATCCTTCTAGCACACTTGTCAGCCAGAAGTCCACTGCTCTCCTAATGGGATTGTCGAGGTTCTGTACGGTCTGAATCAGCTCCTGTGTCCATACAATGTTTCTTTTCTTCTTGAATGTGTTCCTATCTGTCAACTTGGATAACCAGTCGAAAAGCTCGTTTCCATAGGTTGCAAAAAATATAGTGTGTATGTCTGAAGCAATATGCTTTTCTAACCAGGCCTCTGTGCTCAGTTTTGGGCTCCGATTTTCTTTCTTGGAAAACTCCCTTAAATCTGAATCCAGCCACTGGTGAAACTCTTCTCTGGTAGGATGCCAACAGAACATTAACTCCCAGTCGTTTAAACCGGCAACGGAACCATTTGTTGATTGCATGGGCAGATCCGGGTTTACTATTATCAACCAACAACACCCCTAGCTCACTGGCCCTTTCGGCGACAGACCACACAGTGGCTTGAAGTCTCACCTGAAGTGATTCTAATGGGTTGTCCAAGGACTCAAGCGTCTTGGACTAGGTTCCGTGGCAATCCTACTGGTGGCTCGCAGCTCTCCTAGCTGCGAGATCTCTTTCCTGCGTGCCGCGCGATCTTCCACTCGCGGTGCGTGATCTATTCCCCCCTCGTGGCCCTTCTAGCCACGGCGTCTCTACCCTTGCGCGCGTCGTGTGGGTTCTTTTCCTGTCACATGACTTCTTCCCTCTCACAATAGTCCCAATCTCACCACATTGCCGTGCACCGTGAGACACGAAACTCCTGTTCAATGCTAAGTCCTCAACCCACGGAGTCGTGCACCACAGCTTCTCTGCTGGTGCGGTATCGCCTTCTTGCGATACCCTCCTCCCGTGGCTTAGCGCACTTAGCGTTGTTCGTGTCGACGCGCAAGACCTGATACCTATACTGTCTTACTGTGATTAATTAACTATCTAAGGCAAGCATAAATAAGTCCTTCTACGATGTGCCAAGGATTTCAACTTGTATATATCTTCCTGTAGTGCTGTAACTAAACAACTCATTCATACATCAACTATAAGCAAATTGCATAACATAATCGGATAGATGTAGCAAATAAACACAATATGCAAATCAATCACAGAACACGGGATTTTAACGTGGTTCGCCCCCAGGATGGGAGTTACGTCCACAAAAGCTTCTCTATTATAGCTTAAGGGAAGGCAAACACAGTTCTGCTGCGCCTCAAATGCAGCTCAATATCTTCTCTTTCTTAGATCTTTCTTCTCTACCTTTACGTTGTCGCTCTTACAACATACTCTTCCCTCTCAGTCGATCCCTGCAGATCGTTACATGCATGCTCTACAAGCCGGCTACTAGTTTTAGTAATATTGCTACCGCTAGAACCAGAACCAGAGCTCGGCTTTTACAACAGTCTACTTATCCTTATGGCCTATTTCAATCACGACTGTCTCACTATCTAACAAACTAACCCTTTTACAATACAAAATATATTCTTATATAGGCAGTCCGAAGGTCGTGCCATTACAACACTGTGGGCCTGTCCCAACAGTAACCCAAAACCTAACTAGTGACAGTCGGTCCTCTCTGTCCTTGAGGTAGCCGCTTCCCGTCACACCACAGCTCTCTGCAGTCTTCCATGCTTCTCGGCACTGATCATGGGTACTATGCACCGCTTCGCTTCTCTGTCCTTCGTCTTCAATGCTTGAGCCTCGTTGCTCCTTCTTCTTTATGAGGGTCGCTGAGCCCTCCTGTCTTCCGCCGCTGCCTTCAATGCAGTGGGTGAGCTCTCCCTTCTTGGCCGCTCAGGTACCGTTGCCTTTCTTTGACTTTCCTATCTCAAAAAGTCATGGTTCCCGGCTCTGCTCTGCAACTGGAAATGTGCTACGGCATCGTAGCTCCATCTTATCTTCTTTCCACCAAAACTTATCTTTCCGCCAAAACTAGCAGCTTCTTCTGTAGCTGCGGGACCCTACTCCAACAGGAACCATTCTATCATCCTCCAAAGACCCTCTCTTCAAGCACAATCCCAATAACAAAACCATTTTTTGGTGCAAAATGGAGACCAATGTTCTTAAATTTTTCCAACAAAGGGTCCCCTTGTACTCTAAAGTTATGGAATATGCAATCCCCAGAAGGATAAGGTCACACCTAAAACAATGCCAAGACTTAAGGATAAAGAGGAAGTTTTCATAACAATAAACATACTCACATGTTATCCAAATTTTGTGTGATTCTTAAATATCTCAAAAATCCTGGTTAGGGAAAACCAAGAAAACTCTAGCCACCACCAAATGCTTCCAACAAGAAATGCCTCCTAGGATTCAACACTTGCCTCCCACAAGTGTCTAAGACATATACTTTCCTCCTTCTCAATCATTCACCTCTAGGGTTAAACCTAGCTTCTTTGCCTCCTTACATTAGAATCCTAACCATATAAATGACTTAAACTTCTCCAAGAACTCTATAACTCAATAAAAACATAATATACAATGAAACTTGCATGAGAGAAATAAAGACTAGTTTCTAATCTCCTTATATCTCTAACATATGATGATGAATGTATAGTAAGTGAAAAGACTCTCTCTTTCCTCTACTTATATGAGAGTTAAGGAAGGCTTACATTGAAATCCTAACCCTATTAATTCCTTCAAATTATCCAAGAACCCTAGAACTCAATAAAAAGAGATGATACAATGAAGACTACACTAAACTACACGAGAGAGAGAGAGAGAGAGAGAGAGAGAGAGAGAGAGAGAGAGAGAGAGTAGTGTGCTAACATCCTCACATCTCTAACACATGATTATGAAGGAATATAAAGTGAAAAGACTCTCTCCTTTCTCTACTTATATGGGAGTTAAGGGAGCCCAAGAATATAAAGGGAGCCTAAACCCTTACAAGCAACCTACCTCTGATAAGTAGGTACACACATGTGAAGCACTATACTAAAAAAGGACACATGTCAATCTCCAAGGTGATTTCATTAACAAGTAAATCTTTAAGGCATGAATTATCAATGTAATGCATCCAATGATACTCCTCCATAAACCTTCAATCCTACAACACTCCTCCAAATAAATGTGCTTCGTTGGGTCCACCACACCTACATGGTCACTTCCTCAACCCCAGTATCCTCAAGTTAAGTACAAGCCTCCATGCAAGTAACAAAGTGTGCACATGCCATATAAGGCTCAACGCCCTCCTCCATAATTTCCAACACTCCTCCCCAAATCAAAGCATCCTCCAAGAAAGCAACCTAACTTCCATGTGGCCATCATGAAGAAGTGACCAAGCTATCAAGGTATCCAATGCTTCAAGGAACAATGTCACAGAAACATCAAATAAGTTCTAGCATTAATCTAATTATGATTCACCTCCACATAATTGCATGTCCATTATAGAAAATGTTTATTTTTAATCGAATTTTCAAATCTTGACAATTATTTCACAATGATTTTTCAAGCATTTACTTCATCCCACAATTTCATTGAATAATTACACATTGAAAATATCAACTTTTAAATTGCAACATAAATAAGGATAACAGAAAGATTGTCATTCATAAGAGACACAAAGATTTTACCTTGGGAAACCCAATAGGGGGAAAACCCATAAAATTTTCTTAGAAGAAATCAATCCAATTCAAGTACAATACCATTCATGAAGATGAACCCTATCACAAGAAACGTTGGCAAGGGTAGTGAATCTTCAAAGAAAATAAGAACCACAAAAATTACTAATTCTTCTTCTTGCTTTTGTTGTACTGAGTGTGATAGAATTTTGATTCTTGTTAAACCAATATATCATGACTGATCCCAAGCTAAAGCAACACCCTAAGGTGTTATTTATGTCCACTACACTCCCTTCCTAGTCAAAATCTACATAACCCTACAACTTCACTTCACCACCTGAGACATATCTCAAACATATCCAATTGTACCATGTAGGTACCTCAACACAAGCTTTGTTGCAACCCAATGTACATGCCTCGGCTCAATCATTGTTGGCTGAAGGTTTTCACCACAAAGCAAATATTTGGCCTAGTGTTAACCATGTACATCAAAGATCTAATCAACTTCCCACCAAATTTGAATTTGAAGCATAGTCACTTAGATTCTTCATATTTGCCATCATTGTGGGATCTACCAAATTTGAATATGAAGTAGAATCACTCAACTTCTTCATATTTTTCTTCTTGCATATAGTGGGATCCATCAAATCTAAAAATGAAGCGATATTATTCAGGTTCTTCATATTTTTCTCCATAGGTGTAGCCATGGACTTGCAATCCATCATACCAAATTTGCTCAAGATATTATATGTTTAGTTCCCCTAACTCGGGTAGATCTGACATGTTCTCTGCCACACCTCTAACCCCAAGAAGTAATGCATAAATCCATGGCCCTCCCTCTCTAACTCAGAGGTCAACTCCCTCTTGCACTCGTTTATGAGCCTCTATGCTCTCATAAGGAACATATTATCAACATACACCACCAGGATCAAAGGATCACCATCAACAACCTTGTAGTAAAGGTTGGAATCTGCATGACTCTTGGTGAATCCCAAGATCATCAATTATCTATTAATACTAGCATATGAAGCCTTAAGTGCCTACTTGAATCCATACAAAGTATTCTTTATCATCAATAAGTTGTACTACATCTACTCCCTCTGTACAGGAGCGCCCTACTCCCTCTTCACCTGAGTATCCTACTCCCTCTACATCTGGACACTATGCTCCCTATGCATCTAGACAATCTACTCCTACCTGGGCCAATCTCCCCACACCATATGACTCAAGATAATGGAATATTTTTTCCCCTATGTATCCATTTGTGTCACCTCCTATCAAGTGGGAATACAGAGAAACATTGAATACCATCCAAGACTATGTCAGATCTTACAAACTTGCTAATTCCATAGCGTATATAATGCGCCCTCTCAGATGTCAATATGGACCACATGATTAATCTTATAGATCCACTTGTAGGTCACTATTGACTTCCCATCAGGTCTTGAAACAATCTCCCATATATCATTCTTCATGATGGATTTATACTCCTCCATCATAACATTCTTCCAAACCTATTGGCCTACTCATCATAATTGTTAGGCTTGGATTCAATGATGTTACTTATCAATGCCATATAGCTCGAGAATGTTTGAGGTATTTTTCTTTCCTTGAAATTATCGCTAGGAGTTGCATGCCTCTCTATATCCTGCAAAGTATCATGAATCCATGCTAGCCTCGGGATACGACTTACTAGATTTGAGACTCTTGATTCTCACTGTGTATTGATCACCAGAAGAGATATAACTTTCTCTTGTTCATTCAAGATATATGACTCACTTTTGTCTATTTAAGAGAAAATAAAACTTATTGTACAAAGAATACTTCTCTTGCTTGTTGACTTCCTCTTGATCCTCACCTCTTTATAGTGATTACTAAAGCCCTTGGAGTTATACTCTCCTCCAAAATTTTGATTTTCTTCTTTGTTAAGTTTTATATCTAAGCCTTGAACCGATGGAATTTGCTGAAGACTTCAACCTTGGTATTTATGAAGTATATCACCAATGAGAGTTGCATAGTACAAGACATCATCCAGAGATGGTGTTGTTATTGGTGCGCATACATTTTGAGTGTTCTATAAGAAATACTTCTTCCAAAGTTCATATGCAATCTCATCAGGTTCGTCTTCTATGATGGAGGTTCATCAACACTTATTATTGATGTGTGTTGGTTTCCCTTCTTTTCCTTTGAGGACACTAAAAAGAAAAGTGACAAAATTTTTGACAATTTAAACATTTGACCTTTGAAATATCCTTCTCTCTTTGTCCTTGAGCTGGAGATGATCTTCCACTTGTATTTCTTTTCCTAAAGTTTATTCTTCCTTTTCCTTTTCTTGCATGAGCTACAAAAGCTTGATTTTCTTCATCCCGAGGTTTCTGTAAATTGTTCTTGGACAATACTCTTCCCTCCTTTTGAACACAAACATCCCATAGTCGATCAAACTTAGGTAACTCTTCTCTTACACAAATTCTCTAAACAAATGATTCACATGAGGAAGGAAGCCAATTAAGATTTACCATAACAACTTCTGCAACAAACTCCAATGGATTTAAGTTGATTTGTAAACTAGGAGAGCTTCATAAAGTAAGTAGCAACTGAATCTAAGTTGGTCAAATTCATGCAACAAAGTTCTTAAGGCTAGCTTTCTACTATTGTTTTTTCTTTCGAACAATTCTATTAACGCATCATACATTGCTTTGGGATTCTTCAACTCTACAATATGAGGAATCAAGTGGTATTTTACAAAATCTATTAAGATCCTCTTTTCCTTTTCTTCATTCTTCTTGTATTTGGCTTTCTCCTTAGCATCTTTTGGTTCTAAGAAATCCTTCTTTACATAATCTTGTATCTCATTTTCATCCAAGATGAAAAGTATCCTTGTCTTCTAGGATCTAAAATTTGAAGCACCATCCAACATGTCTACTACTTTGAGACTAGACACAATTTTGAAAGTATAATCCATAAATCCTAGACCCAAAGAATTAGGTCAAAATTGAAATTTGACTCCACAAATAGATGTTCCCTCCTTGGGAGACCTCTAGAACACTAAGATCGAGTTTAATGTACGGCTAGAAGAATCCAAACTTGGAAGCTCTACTTTTCATAATTGGGGCAAAAAGATGCTAAATGGTTTTATTTCAAAGATGTTCTTAACAATTAATCCAATTTGATTTTTAATCCAATTTTTAATCCTGACAATTATTTCACAATGATTCTTCAAGCATTCAATTCATCACACAATTTCATTGAATACTTACACATTGAAAATATCAACTTTTAAATTGTAACAAAAACAAGGATCGTAGAAATATTTCCATGCACAAGAGACACAAATATTTTACCCTGGGAAACCTAATAAGGAGAAAACCCAACAAATTTTCTTAGAAGAAATCAATCTAATTCAAGTACAATACCATTCGTGAAGATAAATCCTAGCACAAGAGTTCGCCTCCTTCACAAGAAACCCTAGCAAGGGTAGCAAATCTTCAAAGGCAATAAGAACCTCAAAAATTAGTCCTTATTGTTATGCTTGGTTGAAATAACGCACTAGGAAAGAAAGATGTGTGATGATGTGTTAAAATGAAGTGATTGAGCACTTTATTTATATTGTTATGTTCACTTGCCTTTTCCTTAACTGGGGGCAACTTATCTTCTTCACTAGGGTCAACTTGTCTTTTTGTTGGGGAAAATTTGTTCTTTCTTCTAGGTCGACTTGCCTTTTAGTCTTCAATCTTCCTTGGGACTTCTCCAATGCAATCTCAGACTTCTTCAATGGTTAACTTCTTGGTCATTTCTTCATCATAAAAAATTTGTCCTCATTGATGTTCATCTCCTCACATGCACGTCTATTCCCATTTAGAGCTCTAATGTTGATTTGGCCATACTCTAAGAAGCCCTAGACACTTCTTAGAGCCCATGTAAAATTCAGCATTAGATTAGACTTTGTATATTTCATATAAACAAGTCAACTCAGTCTAAACAAAAGAGTTCACTCCATCACGGAGCACTCCCACATTGAGTATGCAATGTGACATCTAGCCGTCCTTCACTCTTAGTCAATACAGATGACTAATCAAGGCTAAACATATCAAGCCTCATACCCATAGTCAATACACATCACTAATTAGGGATACACTATAGTCATCCTCCTCTAGCCCTAGGTGAATACATATAACCCCTACATGATAATGCCTACACAATGTTTTCTCGCTTCTAGAACCATGGAGAAACATCAACATAAAAAACAAGGGTCATACATACACCATCCTCTCCACATCATAAATTGCAAGAAAATCATCCAAGGACTGGATCTAATCCCTCTCCACCTCTCACAAGGGGAGAGACATCAAGGTGAGAACATAGTGAAATAAATACTAAATCATATATTTTCCTAGGTCATTAGTTAAACCCAAAAACCTTACTTAAGCAAGAGAGAAATATCCCAAAGAGTTAAGTATGTATTGCAAATAAGTTTTGATTCTAGGTCGGTTCTAAGGATCTATATTCGTAAGACAATTATTCGATTATTAAGGACCTTTTCGTTACTCTATTGAGATAGTAAGAATATTTCAGTATTTAGGCTGGAAGTTTGGACATTGCCTTCCAAAAATCCTTTTTATGAATGATTGTACTACTATACTGTATAATATGGTTCCAATATTTTTTTAATATAATTTTTATTTTGTTTATTTTATACTTGAAATTAATTATTAATCATTTAAAAATAATAATAATAACAATACCAATAACAATTATTAATTTTGTTGATTTTATACTCGAAATAATTTTGTTATTTTATACTTGAAATTAATGAAACATTATGACTTAGAAAATGACAAATTAAAATTTTACATGTGGTTAATCACATTTATTGTTGCTTGTAAATTTCTCAAGAGGTGATTGGCACACACCAACCAAACAAAGAGGTGATTGCCACACACCAACCAAAAGATGATAGGTGATTGCCACACTGACAAAATGATGATAATAAAACTTTCAATGTTCAATGAATATGTTCTAAAAGTTTTAAAATAATAATTATTTTTAACATTTTCCTTAAAATGATTTATGGTATATTTTTTCTTAATTTTTTAAGGGATAAAAATATTTATTACCTCCGGATGTAAACAACCTTTTTCCAACGATTACGATAGAATTCATGGCAATATTATATTCAAGATTGTTCAACTTGAAAAAACACCCTTTTAAAATAGTGTGTCAAATGCACGAATAAAGTAAAAACATAGATGAGCTTGCTCCGACACATGATCTTGACGTGATGTTGACATCCCTTTCTCATACCATTGCATCATTCCTCTTTAAACTCAGAATAACTAGCTCTTTCCATAGGTGCATACTAAAGAGGTAAAGAGTCATAGTATGATACGATGCCTAGTAATATAGATAATTAGATATATATAATAAAAACAAGAACCAAATTATTGACTTGGTGATTTAGGCAACCTGATCCATGCATGTTAAATGGATAGTGTCGAATAATTATCTTTCCACATGTAAAAATTAAATTAATATCAATATTCCATCACATTACTTTTAGAAATCTTCATGGAAAACATAATAAACATCCACTCTACGTCTCTCATGTTCCCAAAAAGGTAATGCGAGAAACCTCCCATTGAATACCTCAGAAAGGTGGAAGGCATGGGGGCATGAGCTCATACCCTATCACAATGAGTACTATCATTTCAATGCAAACAAATTCAAATGACCCGCTTTTCGAGAAACACGTTAAAATGCAAAAGGGGTCATTTCTTGGAAAAGAGGGAAATGTTCCCCTTTTAAGCATCACATTTTGGCATCCCTATTGACCAATAAAATAAAATAGAAAGGAAAAATAACATCATTTAGACCCAAAACATGCCCCCCAAGTTTTACTAGCTCTCATTTCAGCTTTAATTATTTTATTTTATCTACCTAACAAAGTGAGCCAATGACTAAGAGGGTTTCTTTGACTATTTTTCTTTGGTTGTGGCAATGAGAAGGTTCAAGGGCTCTATATCCTAATTGACAATGGATCTTAGAGACAACAGTGAGCTGTGAGGGTAACACCTTCCCTCGTGATTAATTTTTAACCTACCCATGATTCATCTCACCTGTGCACCATGTGATTATCATGTAAAGGGTTCTAGTTTGGCATTTACCCACAAGCCATGACCCACGATTTCGAATTATCATATAAGTTCCTACACTATAAGTTGTGCAACCACCACTACAATCCTTGTTTGTGTCTGGAGTGGGAAAGGTAGTTGAAATCCAAGATGGATTTAGGGAAGAAGGTTAGGCTTCAAGTGTTAAGCAATGAATGCTGGGCATATTATAGTTATTTGATATAATTCATGACCCCTATTATGGAGGTAATCTATTACACTGGTTCAAATGCTCCTAATCTTGGAGAAATATATGAGACTTTTGATAGCATTTTGGGTCAAATGAGGGTATCCATTCACCAAAGGGAACTTTCATTAGAGTTCTATACAACCCAAATTTGACCCAACATTCTACATAGATGAGATCACATGAACACACCTTGGCACATGGCAGTGTATGCACTTTATCCAAAACGATGTGGAAAGGCCCAAGAGTGTTCCTCCCATTGATTATCTTGAGGTAAAGAATAGTTTTTAGGATGCGATTGGAAACATGTACAATGAGGAAAGGGCCAAAACATTGAAGACAATTTATTCGGTTTGTGGGACCTCATGGCCCCTTCAACAAGCTCGCTTCTCAAGCAAATCATGTAGATTTAGGCTAAGATAGCCTAATTGGTTGGTGAAGGATGCAAGGAATGAATCTCCAAAGCTCAAACATCTTGTTATTTGTTTCTTGTATCATAGGAATTGGTTCACATATAGCTTCATCCACTCTATCAAGATGAACAAACTTACCTCTAGATCAACAGAGAAGTTATTCGATGTGCATAATCCCCTATATCTTGAGAATAGAAAGACCCTCGAGTATTTGAATGCACCAATAGTAGGTTGTTGATCGAGAGGATGATGCACATATAGATGAGAAGGGGGGCTTGATGAAGCACAACTCGGCTTGGTTGGTGTGCTATTAAGCATGACTAGCAATGTAACAACTAGATGCAAAGATTACTGGGGCATTGCCTTGAGCGATGATGTTGATTTGTGATTTGACATGTTTTAATTTTAGTTTGATTTTGTTTCAAATCTAGACTTGACTCCTTAAATTTTAGGTCTTATGGCATTTAAAAATATGAATCTTGATGTATAAGATTGAGAGTTCAAGATTCACAATTTCGAGTTTTCATTTCAATATGGATATATTTCTGATCTTATTTAAGATTTTTCCATTTGATGTATATATTCTAAATTTATAATAGTAATATTTTTTTTTACAGTAATGGTTAATTGGTATTAAATGGTTTTCTAGTGAACCAGAATTTGAAATTTACAAAAATAAAGAAGGTTGATGACCTCTAACAGTACTGTCAACCTTCTTGAGAAAGTCTTGCAAGAAAGATCCCACTTGCTTCTGGAGCTATTTCGAGAAAAAGACATGGCTTGCTTACAAGAGTAGACTCTCACAAACTGTGAGTAGAGAAGAATGCAAAAGCAAAACATTAATTGGAGGGGAACTCGATATGCCCCTTAATGAAAGTGTCCAACCTCTTCTGAGAGCCCAAAAAAATGTTTGTGGCTGCTTCATTTTCCCTACATTCTTTATTGGACTTCCTTCTTCTGGTGAGGAGAGGAGAGGAGGATGGGAAGCCTTCAGATTCTAAGTTTCCCTCTGACCTAGAGAAGGATCTTAGGGAGGAGCCTGCTTGGGCTATGGGTTGATGCTCTAGCATTCGAACATCTCTCTTGGCGTCAGGTGGGGCAGGATTTGGAGTAACTACTTTAACGACATGGTTGACGGTTACTGTCTCTGGAGGACAGGAAGGACCTGGGGGGTTCTCATCCTGCACTAGGGCTTCCATTGCCAGTGCTGCTTCAGTTTCTTGAACTTCAATTTCATGCAACGCTTCAAAGCTATTTTTGCTTACCATCATAGGAGGGGTTTCTTCTACAGTTGGAGGGACTTCGGTTGCCTTATGCTGGGGAACTTGAGGCTCCTTTCACCAGGGAGTCCAACACCGATTTGTGACTATATGAAACTATGCATCTTTGGCTAGAGGAGGGACTGATGACTCAGATATTTTGGGGCAGCTCTTCGCAAAGTGGCCATAAATATGGCAAAAGTTGCATTTAAAGGGGATCTGCTCATAGTCCAGCTCTAGATTGGCTAGTAATAGTTATCTTCTTGAAACTTAGATAATTTACATCTTCTAGATTTCCAATTTAATAAATTGAATGAGAACTCAGAAATATAATTGTGATAGTTATTTCCAGATTTATAATTTATGATTTATTAGGTTACATTGTTATGGTATGTAGTAGTGTATTAGATAATAAAATTTCAATATTTATGTTTCAACTTGTATGTATTCCAAATTAATGTTTTTTGTATTTCAAGTGGGATCTCCTATGTTGAATACCATAATGTCCCCTACAATGTTCCCTTAAATTTGGGGGATACTTCTACAGATGTCACTCTCATGTTTCCCCACTCTTCTATCCCCAAAGCCCAAAAACTTCGTGGAATATTGGATAAATTCACTTGAGCCTCCTAGAACAAGAAAGATACCTTGATAGCTAGAATTTACTAATAAAAATAACAACATATAAAATGGCATATAAATGGATATTACAAATTTTGACTACTAGGGAAAACACTCAAAGATGCAAGGTACAAGAAAATTGTGGCGATAAAGGGGGAGTGATAAAGAAGAGTAGAAGCTAGGGGGGATGCCTGCTCATAAAAGGGAAAGAAAAATATATGAGGCTTTATAACTAAAATTTACTAATGAGAAGAACAATATATAAAAAAACTTTACAACTTTAGGCAAAAGGGATAAACTAAAAATGGAGGAGACGCTGGAATGATACAAGAAATTTAGATGAAAATGCAAGGTAGATGAAAATGGACGTGACAGAAGAGAATGATAAAATGAAAATGGACGTGACAAAGGGGAATGATAAATAAAGTGTAGAATCTAAGGGAAACGCCTAAGCTAAGGGAGACGCCTTCTCATAGAGAAAAATATATATATGAGGCTTCATACAATAAAGAAATTACTAGTAATAATGAAAGGAATACCATAGCTTGAAACAAATGACTAAAGGGAAATATCAAAGCAACAGGTAAGAAATTAACAGTACTGAAAAATGCAAGTAGACTATGAATGGTTATTTTCAAGCTAGAATCTTCAATAGGTTAGAATGCTTACAAGCAGATTGTGAATGGTTATTTTCAAGCTAGAATCTTCAATGGGTCAGAATACTAACATCTTCAAGTAATGGTACCTAATATGCAATTGGAAAAGGAAATATAAGTGATATGATTTCTTCATTTTTTCGTATTATAAGGAAGTCTAGAAAATAAATGGTATACTCAGTTTTTTACTTGTCATTAATGACTAGGACATGGCTAGGACATGGAGTCAAGAAGGAGATAATAACCAATCCAAAAACATCTTCTTAATTCACCTGGGAACTAAAGCTGCAAATTATATTCAAAATCATAATACAAGGAACGACATGCTCAAACCTATCTAACAACACCATATATATGATTATACTGTGTGATATTTTTCTTGAGCCTCTATCCAACTACGTGGTGTCTTGAAAACTATTTGCATGATTTGATATTAAAAGTTTCGGAGCAGATACCTTACTATGGATCTATCATGACTCGGATAAGATGCCACGCAATAGTCAAAACATCACAAGAGTTATGAACTTTCAATATCCTTATAATTGATTAATCATGAACATAATAATAACAACTATTAAATTGATATGATCTAAAGGCAATGTTTCCAAAGCTAATTAAGCAAGTGGATTATGCAGAGATGCCTGAAGGTTATATGTTATAGATTAGAGATTAAACAAGGCGGATATAAAACTTACTACAGTTAACCTAAAAACAACAGACAAAGATCTTGGTTCTTGTATAAATTTTACAACAGAGTAAACTAATACAAAAAAAAAACTATCTACAAAAAGACAGATGACGAATCAACCTCAGAAATTTTGATCTATGGAAAGCGAAAAGATTGAAAAATTTAAAGTAGTTCTACGCTACTGAGCAAAATTGCACCAGAAGGCAGAAAATGAAGCGACAACTTACTCATCTCAAACTAGACCATTCTTAAATAGCTTAAAAAAAGCAGTTTCCCCTGCCTCTGGCATTGCTCAAAAGTCTGGGAAAAAACAGTTGCCATATTAAACACATCGGTGCCACAAGAAATTCTAAACAAAAGTTGCAGATTAGGATAAGAAATTTTTCTAATTATTCAGAAGAATAAAGCCAGGAAAAAAAGATTGTTCCTCGAGTTCTCCATTATTACAACCCTCTATGAAGTAGCCAATAGTTCTATGTTTGCTAGTCATCCTATGGTTTGGAATTAAACTGCTCTTTTATCCAATCAAATGGATGAAAAATTTAAAAAAGCAAGACAATTATAATGCCTTGATCAAAAGAAGCATAATTATACTCTACCAATTACTAAAAGCCAAAAAATTGAAATCCATGACATTAACATGTATTTGTAGCTAACAATTCACTTCATACATTTTTAAAACACAATGAACGGTGCTTGTGAATTTAACATGCCTTTCAATGAATGCAGGAAGCATTCAAAATTAACAAACGCATGCATAAATGTTCAAGGTTGAGGGCATTCCAAGTTCCTAAATTTCTCTCTCAGAAAAACTCAGAATTCAACAAAATCAACAAAATTAAATCTCATATCTTGAAAACAAATATATTCACTTTCAGGTAAATAAAGTGAGGTCAATTCCTTTCGATGTGAATTTAAGTCTTCAATATTAACAATGCATGCATACATGTTCAAGGTTGAGGGCAATCCAAGTTCATAAATTTCTCTGAGAAAAATTTAGAATCCAATAATATCAACAAAATTAAATCTCATATCATGGAAACAAGATATTCACTTTCAGTTAAAGAAAGCTAGGCCACTTCCATTCAATGTGGATTTAAGAGATAAATATTACCATACTTGCCTCTTCAAACTAAAACATAGCTGGCAAATCACTTTCCAGTTGTGAAGTCTCATAACAACATATGTGCTTGGCAATTCTTTAGGGGAGCACAACCCATCCACCAGAAAGTATGGGTAAACAACGAAGTGCTTGATGGTTCTTCAGGAGAGCAACCTGATTACATGATGTATGTTTCTCTATGTTTTCATTCCTACGAAGTATGGTGATTCCTCACTCCAAAAATAATATCTTTTTCTTGGAGACAACCACACTATCTTCAACAAGTATAAAAATATGTCTGGTCTTTCTTTCTTTTAGCATCTGCTGCCAAATATTGAAATGGTTATCCCCAAAACCAACAAAAACTTGGAATTGAGCTGGAAAGGCCCAAAATATCACAATAAATATTTTGCAATTATTCCAAAAATCATCATCCAAAATCATACCCTCTTGCCTTGTGTTGTTTTGGAAGACCATACTTTAAAGTTTAGACGAATCATTGCTGGCAATAACAAATTGTTTCCACCAACACCTAATAACCAAAAGAAATTATTTCATCTTACCACTTTAATCATTGCTCTCAAAAAGTAGTATGCCCTTCTCCAATCCCAAAAAAATGTTTATTACGAATCTTTGTCTGAAATATGTTTAGCCGTCCATGATAATAAAGTACAACCAATAGATTTGTTTAAGGTCTTCCATTAACCCTGGCACTTTTTAGACCCAGTTCCTGATATATTTTAAAATGGGGGTAAATATCCAGCCATTCATGATAATATTACACCCTCTACTCACCCAAGGGATGCCAAAAACTACTACTAGATGACATAGACATCCCTTCTTAAATCTATATTCCTCCGAGGCTAGCATTTTCGGACCAGCCATATTAGTAATTTTGTTGGTTTTTGAGGTCTCTTTGCTTTTGCAGATGATCTCTCTATTCACAGCATCCCTCCATATAGACTCTCCATATTTTCCCACTCATCTCCTCAAACTTAAGCAGGAGTTAAGACCATTATTAAGGATAACACCTACAAGATCTCCATCCATACTTTTTGGACTGCATTGTCTAAGCATTTAAATACAAAGTTACAAAGTTGGAATTCTACTTTGGGCATTTCAATTTTCTAATGGTCTCATCATTCATCCTAACTACATTCACCACCATTCATCCTAACTACATTCACCACCATTGGTCATATGGGAATAGTTTTCCTCTTGGCCATCTTAGGTTATGTTCTCACTAGCTGAAAGTAGATATTAACCATCAAATGTTCAACGTGAGGAACACACTACAGGATTTTCTATTTATAGGAAAGGAAGAAGGAGGAATATTTTATCTTTGTATGCTCAACTTATAATGAGATTGGATGGAGATACTACTGCCATTTCAGAGACTGTAGAGGATGTTTATCTGTCTTATTCAGATATCTCGTCAAAAGTGTTTTTCCTTGTTCCCAGAGAGGTGGATAAATTTTACCATCACTTGCTACAAAGCTCTCCTTTTCCAACTATTGGGATCATCTATTTCTTCCCTATTATGACTAATAGTAGAATGAATCATCCTGAAGCTATGGTAGATAATCAAGATGACAGTGTCGACCCACCAAACACTTCCCTTTTACCTGGCAGTTGCTCGAAACCTGTCCCATTCTAGTGGACTAGTTCATGGTGTATTATTAGATGTTCCCATAAATCTCATATTCATGATTTCATCCCACCAAGGCTCAAATTTCCCCAGCACCATGTTCACCCCTCATGGTATGGTATCATGTGCAAGCAGTTTGTTTAATATGGTTTGAGCCATGTGTAGGCCTTGAATGACTTTGGAAAAATAAATACCTCCGACTTGTGGTTTCTTAGATACAGGTTGATGAAATCCTTATTGCACTGCCACAATTGTGCTGGAATGGGGATCATCAAAACTCATATGTAAACCTAGTCATGTGCCTTGAATAAGTTATCAAAGTCTTGGAAAGAAGGGAGGGTTGGAAGATGCTCCTTTGTAACTATGACAATCGTAGAGCTCCTTTTGGGTAAGGAGTTATCGTAGGTCATGAACCTATAAACCCTTGTTGTCACCCCAATTATGGTTAAAGCTAAAGGGATCTCTGTTGCTGAAAGTATCTGTAAGGTCTGGGAGGTTGTTCAACCTTTTCTAAATTGGAAAGGACCAAGATTCACATTTGGCATGTCTATTAATAATTATCACCCATCCTCTTAAATGAATGCAAGACTGTGGCCAAGTTACTTTGGTTCTCAGCCTTGAGATTCTTTAAAAATATAAGTAACATTGTTCAATACCTCTTCCATTCTCAATTAACAAAAAAATTGTGCAAGAATGTTTCATTGGGCCTAAGCAAATCGAAATTCTTGATGTGCAGTGAATACACTTGTATGTGCTAATATTTCATTGCGAATGACCATACATGCCAAAAAGGTGGAGCCAGTCATGGTGCATTTATGCCTAAGTCCTAGAATATTAGGGAAAGGGCACCATACATCACAAATAGGGAGCCTCCTACTAACTTGGCCACCCCTTCTATTTGTTCTCAATAAACTCATCATAACAAAGGAAGGCCAAGATACAAAGTTAGTAGAGTTGCGTGAGAGAGGAGAGAGCATCACCAAAACTCAATAGCCATCTAACATAGCTATTGAATGATAACTTTCTAACCTGTGCAATCCCAAACTTGCTATGTAATGATGCCATTTTTTTTAGACTAAATATCATTGTTGTTTGGCAAAGTGGATGAATGAAAATATTTGATTTAAATGATTAAGGCCAAGTGGCTCTATGTAGTTGCATGCATCAAATAATCTGTGCTTAATGATAAATTGCTCATCTTTGGTTATGGACCAGTACAGAGCATGGCAACAAGTGACACCCATGTCTTCCCATACAATGGTTGTAACAAAAAATCAGTTTCCTATACCTGCACTAAAATAAAGAATGCCTAAAACAAAGAAATTGACATATGCAGTCCAATGGATATGTTGAACTCTTCATCTGTGTGAAGAAAGGATGATATAACTACAAATGCCTACAACAAAAATTCTACTGCTGAAACAGAATAATTGTCTAAGAAAATAAATGGGATGACCTCAACCATACATGGCAATTAAAACAACAGAGTAGCACTACCATCAGTGAAGGCAGTATGAAAAGCTCAATATTTTAAAACAATTCCAAATAAGATCCTTGAAAAGAAGCCGTGCAGTATAATAAATTTCATCATGGCAGAAGAGAAAAAACCTAGTCATTTCATGCCACAAAGAAGTTCAGAAGTTTAGGTGTAGCATGCCCATGTCTATAAATTCGGCGTCGAGGCTCCAATCCTTTTTCTTCTCTAATTTGTGGTAGTAGGAAATTTCACTTTCAAGATTGATCGAGAAGTGAAAAACAAAGAAAAATGCATCCTGGTCATAATTTCACTCATCCTTCTGTCAACTATTCAGGCAGAAAAACGCAGTGAGTTTAGGAACGAAAAAGCAAGGTCTGTTAGTTCAGGGAGAGAAAAGTAGTGAATTCAAGAAGGGAAAAGAAGGCACGAAAAAGTGAAGTATGTTAGTTCAGGGAGAGAAAAGCAGTGAATTCAGGAAGGGAAAAGCAGGCACGAAAAAGCGAAGTCTGGGAGAGAAGAGCAGTGATTTCAAGAACGGAAACGCAAAGGGAAAATGAGTGAGTTCAAGGACGAAAAAGCAATTTTCGCTTGTTCTGTCCACTGTAGAGAAAAGCAGTCGGTTCAGAGAGGAAATAGTGGTTTTAAATCTGTTGAAAGAAAAAGAAGCCAGTTGAGAGAGAGATGCAATTTGTAAAAATCTGCAACCCAACCCGCCAGTGGGCGTAGTGCCTCTGCTTGAGGGAGTCATCTATATATCTTAATCTTTATATATGAAATATTTATATATATTAATATATATATATGAAATCTTGATTGCATTGCCACAATTGCACTGGAATGGGGATCATCAAAACTCATATGTAAACCTAGTCATGTGCCTTGAATAAGTTATCAAAGTCTTGGAAAGAAGGAAGGGTTGGAAGATGCTCCTTTGTAACTATGACAATCACATAGCTCCTTTGGGTAAGGATTCATATTAGGTCATGAACCTATAAACTCTTGTTGTCACCCCAATTGTGATTAAAGCTAAAGGGACCGCTGTTGCTCAAAGTGTCTGTAAGGCCTGGGAGGTTGTTCAGCCTTTTCTAAATTGGAAAGGACCAAGATTCACATTTGGCATGTCTATAAACAATTGCTCAATAATTATCACCCATCCTCTTAAATTAACGCAAGACTGTGGCCAAGTTACTTTGGTTCTCAGCATTGATATTCTTTAAAAATATAAGTAGCATTGCTCAATACCTCTTCCATTCTCAATTAACAAAAAAATTGTGCAACAATGTTTCATTGGGAGAGAGCATCACCACAATTCAATAACCATCACCATCTAACATGGTTATTGAATGATAACTTTCTAACCCTTGCACTCTCAAACTTGCTATGTAGTGATGGCATTTTTTTGAGACTGAATATTTTTGTTGTTTGGCGAAGTGGCTCAATGAAAATATTTGATTTAAATGATTAAGGCCAAGTGGCTCTATGTGGTTGCATGCATCAAATAATCTATGCGTAATGATAAATTGCCGATATTTGGTTATGGACCAGTATAAAGCATGGCAGCAAGTGACACCCATGTCTTCCCATACAATGGCTGTAACAGAAAATTTCCTATACCTGCACTAAAAGAATGCCTAGAACAGAGAAATTGACATATGCAGTCCAATGGAGATGTTGAACTCTTCATCTGTGTGAAGAAAGGATGCTATAACTAAGAATGCCTGCAACAAAAATTCTATTGCTGAAACAAAATCATTGTCTAAAAAAATCAATGCGACAACCTCAACCGGGAATTAAAACAACATAGTAGCACTACCATCAGTGAAGGCAGTACAAAAAGCTCAATATTTTAAAACAATTCCCAATAAGAGCCTTGAAAAGAAGTCGTGCAGTATAATAAATTTCATCATGGTAGAAGAGCACAAACCTGGTCATTTCATGCCACAAAGAAGTTCATAAGTTCAGGTGTAGCATGCCCACATCTATAAATTTGGCGCAGAGACTCCAACCCTTATTGTTCTCTAATTCCTAGTTGCGGGCAATTTCACTTTCAATATTGATCGAGAAGTGAAAAAATTTCACTCATCCTTTCATAATTTCACTCATCCTGGTCATAATTTCACTCATCCTTCTATCCACTGTTCAGGCAGAAAAACACAGTGAGTTTAGGAACAAAAAATCAAAGTATGTTAGTTTAGGGAGAGAAAAGCAGTGAATTTAGTAAGGGAAAAGTAGGCACAAAAAAGCAAATTCTGGGAGAGAAGAGCAGTGATTTCAAGAATGGAAACCCAGCCCACGCAATTTAGCATAAATCTGCAATTTGTATAAATCCATCTGACGAAAAGGAGTCAGTTTAGAGAGAGATGCAATTTGTATAAATCTGCAACCCAGCCCACCGCCTATTCCTAACCATTGAAAGGAATCCAAAGTGGGAGTAGTGGCTCTTCTTGAGGGAGTCATATATATATCTTAATCAGTGAATTCAGGAAGGAAAAAGCAGGCACGAAAAAGCAAAGTATGGGAGAGAAGAGCAGCAATTTCAAGAATGGAAATGCAAAGGGAAAATGAGTGAGTTCATGACGGAAAAGGGAGTGAGTTCAGGAAGAGAAAAGTAGTGATTTTAGGAATGGAAAAACAATTTTCACTTGTTCTGTCCCTGTAGAGAAAAACACTCGGTGCAGAGAGGAAAGAGCACTTTTAAAGAAAAAGAATTCAGTTTAGAGAAAGAGATGCAATTTGTAAAAATCTGCAACCTAGCCCACCGCCTATTCCTAGAAGTTAAAAGGAAGCGGAAGTGGGCGTAGTGGCTCTACTTGAGGGAGTCGTATATATATCTTAATCTTACATACTTTCAGAGTATTTTTCGACTTCTTGTATCCATGTCTGTCTGTCTGTATGTGATAGGGAAGGAGGTCTAGTGCACTACACTGCATTGGAGGTGAGTTGGTTTCAAAAATATACTATGCACTGCTCTAAAAGAACCTATGCCGAATGCTCTAAGAGAACCTCTGCTAAATGTGGTTAAGCTCTAAGAGAACCTATGCATGTCTGTTTGTATGTATGTGATAGGGAAGGAGGTGGAGTGCACTACACTACATTAGAGGCGAATTGGTTTCAAGAACCTATGCTGAATGCTCTAAAAGAACCTCTGCTGCTTACTACACAATAGAGATAGTAAGTATGCTCTAAGAGAACCTATGTTGAATGCTCTAAGAGAACCTCTGCTGAATGCGGTTGAGCTGCCTTCTACACAATGGAGATCCAGGGTTTCACTCGTTAACAGTAAGTATCACTGATTTCTTATTTTAATTCATGTACTAATTCATTTAAAAACCACTCTGCAAAACCCTAGATAATAATTTCTTCTTTTAATTCATGTAGTAATTCATTTAAAATCCAACCGTGCAGAAAATGGCACCTGCCCACCAGGTGGTTTTTCCATCTATGTTAAGGTTTGAGTTACTGCAGGAAATTCCATCTGCCCACCATTTGAATGTATATGTATATGTTTTCTTTATAATACTGGGATGAGAGTAAGTAATCCACCAGATTACTTACTCCTCATAGCTGTACCACCCCTCTATCTCTAAGGTTAGAAAATCTAGATCCAAGGAGTCGGGTCCTATACTTGTCTATCCCTGTGGTTTTTTTTGATGGGTCATCAGTAAATAGTGTTGGAGGTGTTGACTTCTATTTGCACTTGAATGAGTCAACTTCGTTGAGTTTGCATTGGGGGCGGGTCTTTGCACCAACACTAGAGCAGAACTCATAAGGCTTTGGGCCCTACTCCATATATCCCAAATGATGGGGTTACCCAAGCTCAAGATATTTGGTGACTCATCTATCATCATCAATTGGGAAAAGGGTACATCCTCCCTTTCACCACCTGAGCTTCTCCATTGGTGTAGGGACACTAGAAAGCTCTTTTCATGCTTTCTAGAATTGTCTTTCTGCCATGTCTACTGTGAACACAATAAGCTTGCAGATTGCCTGTTTAAAAAATCCCTTTCTTTGGCTCTGGGATCAAGAAGGTACATTGAATTTATTAATGGTCAATTGACCTCACAGGATAGTTTCATGCTCTTTTGAGCCTAGTGCTGGAGCATGTACTCCTTATTTTCATGCACCCATATGATTGTTTTGGAGCAGACTCCTTTAGATTGTTGTTCTACACTTATTGGTTCATGGTAGAAATGATTATGAGGGATAGTTTATTACTAATGGGTACTGTATTACAGAATATGTACTTGCCCCCTCTCTGCTCTGTTGAGTTGTGACTTGTATAATATGTATCAGAAGTTGTCAGCCTATGACCCAGCATTATGATTGTAACCCATATATTGGGATGGCATATCAGATGCCCTTTGATTCTTTAATGAATATCAAGGACAAGCTTTTTTTTCTGAAAAAAAAAACTTGGATGAGAATTTACATGTCATGAGCTTTTCTTCATGTGTTACAGTTAATGCTTTATGTGATTTTAGAGAAACAATAGGCTTTACCTAATTTCGATTTTTTTTTTTTTCCCTCTCCGAATGGAGTTGTTAGACTACGATCTACTAATACATTGTATTAATGGTATTTACCTTATATAAATTTAAAAAAAAGTTTTAATTTTGCAAATTTCAACATTGGAAGATGGAATTTTCAAACGTACATTTCAATATTGTAAATTCCCTATAAATAATAATAAAAAACTGGTATTTACTTTAGATAAATTAAAAATAATAATAATTTTACAAATTTCAACATTAGAAGATGGAAATTTCAAACGTACATTTTAATATTGTAAATGCCCTATAAATAATAAGAAAAAACTATGCACCATTTGATTGCATGGTTTTAATTAAAAGATTAGATGAACATTTTTTTCACTTAATGTTTTATAGTACATGTGAAAATTTCCAAAAATTACATTTCATGCAAACGTCTTCCACATTAAAATTGTATATTTTAATATTTTCCAAACTAAATTGTATATTAGCATTGCTTAGTTTGGTTGTATTAGGGGTGTTTGAGAGTGTTGAATCCATTTTTGCATTGAAAATAACAAAAAAAAACTCCCGGCTACAGGTGATAATTCCAGCAACCGTTGTGCCTCCCCCCGGTCATCGCAAAGAACATGTGGCGATCAACATGACCCCACCATTGACACCTACCATGACGGCTCGACCCTCCAGAACATTCCAAGCCATTTGAGCATGGGAGACACTCTAACTATCACTTCAGATCATGTGACTTGGGCTGGCAAAGGTCCTTCCTCACAGTAGCTTTCATGGCCCTGCAATGAAAGTTATTGCACATAGGTATCTCGACTGATAGGAGTATAGTTTTGAACGCCATTGTGATTTATGGCCCGGCTCGAAGGATTGCTTGGCTCGTTGCGCGTCTAGAGGTTCTATGTGTCTTTGTGTCTGTGTTCTCTCAATGTATTGCAGGAAGGAGCGCTCCTCATCTTGTAGATTTCAAGAAGGCTAGGCTCAAGTTGGTCTCCATGTCATGGCAAGGAGGAACACCAAGGAGAGCTAGCTCCGGGAGAGGTAAAGCCCAGCGTAGCTGCATTTTTCAGGTCCCGACGGATTACAAACCTCACATCTCTCCTCGTGTTCATGTTTTAGTGGAAGATTGGGAGACTCGTGTCCTCAACCAGAAGCTCTCGAACGATGAGGATGGTATCCAAATCAATCATTATTGGCTTATGAAGAATATGCTCTACAACCTAGCTGAGGACATGCTCAGCAATTGGTCTGATGCACAGGTTGCAATCCATACCATGAAAACTAAAATGACTGAGATAGAAGCTCAGCTTACAGCTAGAAAAATCTTTTGCTTGGAAGGGCACGGCAGAAATCTCTGAACTAGGCGGTCTAAAGGCTGGGGGTCATGCGTAGGGTGACTGTGCCAGTGGAAGTGCTTTAGGAGGTTGGGCTCTTACTAGTCTCAGTGGTAGCAGAAGTGCAATCGGCTGCTCAATTGCGGCTCCTCACGCTCATCCTTTTCCCATCCCCTCAACAGTAGAGCCGCTTTTCAAGCATCTGAAGGAAATGCTAGCCCAGCAGTCTAAACAGCAACAACATCCGCTTTCTCTGGCCCCAGAAACCACCACCAATTCGCCTACCCTATCGCAGGAAGAAAGATGGCCTTGTCCCATCACTAAAGAAATTCCTCCAGTTTAATGGTCGCGTCGCCCAGGTTTTTGGTCGGGAAAATAGTGTCAATTGTCTGTTTTTAATTATGAACCCTGTAACTATGTCTTTTTTCATGTCTGCTACTGAAATCTATGTCTAAGCTCAAGTATATGAGTAAGTCTATTTTATGTTGGATTATTGTAATTATGTCTCAGTCTGGGGCCACAGGCCCATACTTTTAGTCATGGGCATCTTAGATGTTGGTTCTCTTAGATGACCTATTTTTGAGAGGCTCAGGGGGTGGCTTCACCTCCTTAAACCTCGGGTGGCCAAGATGAATTATGTATTTTTTTCCTCTGTATTATATAGATCTATGCAACTTACAAAAAAAAACAATTATTTTTTTTAACTAAAACGGTTAATTGTTTTTTTGGAAGAATGTTGATTGGGCCTTAGCCTAAACAAGAAAAATTACATGGAGTCTTAACTCACATATCTCTATTATAATCTCACTTGAAATTTTCGGAAATCAAAAGCAAACCATCTACAAAATACATATAGTCAAAGGTGCTTCAACGTTCTTTCTGAATACTCCTTGTGTCAAATTGCATCCCTCATTAGCTTTGCATCTGCTTCCTTATTCAAACTATGAAGAATGTGGAAAACAACAGTAGAAGAGAAGGTATGCAATAACCCCCCCTCCCCCGCCCCCGCAAAAAAAACATCCCTCTTGCCATTCATAGAGAATAAAAAAATGTTGTACATTACAAATATAGGGTTGATACATCTTCTAGGTGATGATGTAATCAATATAATTGGCCAAAATGTCAATCAGAATAAGTAAGAAAAAATCCAAATCAAAAGTATAGCCGATAATAATCAGATTAAAATTAACAATTTTATCTAAACTAAAATTTTAATTTTGATAAAGATTACCTAATCAAGTTTCAATAATGATAAATAGAAAAAAATGTAAAATATTTAACCTTCTTAAAAAATGTTTTTTTTTAATATTTAAAATGTTTTTTTATCAAATATTTAGAATTTTACATATGTAAATTTTTTGTATCATTATAAAAATAATGTTAATATGAAGTGATAATAAATATTAAAAAATAATTGGATAGAGTAATGTACATTGGATTATGGTAGTGATTAATAATGATAGATAAAGGAAAAAATACCACTCCTACATCAATGTACATTTAATATGGTAGTGAATAGTAATAATAATATGTAACTTGCTTATAATATCAATATTATTGAAATATTTTGACAATTGAAGGGACATATTATTTCTCACATCTATAGGGAATTAAACACACCAGTGGACACTTTGTCTAAAGAAGGGATCCATCGGCCTTAGAATCTTATTACTAAAGACATATTTTATGAATGCTCCCTTGTATTGACGAGGATAGTCAACCTTAATGAATTTTAACTCTCTTTCTAGTATGGTGGGAATCTCCATTAGTTTTTTTAGCGTGTGTAGAACATCTCAATATGTTTCCTTATGACTTAAGTCAAATTGTTAGTTTTTTTTCATCTCCACTTTGGATTAGCATTTTTTTGTGCCTTGAGCATTGTACTCCATGATCGCTTAGGTTGGAGGAGTGTTAATGGGCGGTGTGAGAAATTTTGAGTTTCTATTCAAATTAAGCAATTTTTTTTATGTAATATCTTTTTTTCTTTTTTTGGGGGGGGAGCGGGGGGGGGGGGGGTTTAGCAGTCGTTGTTGAATGTAAATACGAGACATAACAATCAAAATGTATCCTTTATATTGCCATTTCACTACATTCAATTTTTATAGTTTGTTTCTAGATGGAAGGATTGTGATCGGTGGTTAATATCAGTTTAGCTACTTATTTTGAGGGTGTTTTTTGTGCAATCCTTGCTTTGGATTGTCACTTAATAGCTACTTGAAGAATTTATTTTGTTTGTTACTTGGAAATAAAAATAAAGTCTTATTGGTGAAAAAAAACAAAGAGACATATTTGATTGCATTATCTTTCACTAAATTTCTTAGACTAGTTTTAATTTAAGTATCTTCAAAGATAGGCCAAAAAAAACTTTTCTAAAGTCTAAAATTGAGAATTCTAAAATGCAAAATCCAGTTCCAAAAGTGTCAATATAAGGTTCCAAAAGCACATTTTTCGGTTTAATATTGGCACTTTTGGAATTGGATTCCAAACTTTTTGAATATGGTATTAGCACTTTCTGAACCAGATTTTACACTTGTGAAAGTCGATGTTGGAACTTTCATAATCTAATTTTGCACTTCCATATTGACACTTTAGTAATAAGAGTTTAATATTGACACTTTAGGAATAAGATTTTGCACTTTTGGAATTAGATATTGGCACTCATAGAATCAAAATTTTCACTTAAAACACCTTGATTTCGCACTTCATTTTCAGTCACATTTATTCTAGCATATCAATGATTGCTTTTAAAATTTAGTTGCACATCAAGTTCACAAGTAGTACTTTTTCTTTTTTTTATCAGTAAGAGGTGCTCATTTTATTGCTTAATTGAAACAAAAACATATACATAGTCGAGTCTGACTCCAGAAGCATGGAGTCAGGTTATGGTCATGGAACCAAAAGAGAAAAGTATGCAAAATGGAATAGACCGAATATATAACCATGGCGTTATCTTCCCAACCTTTATACATTGGCATCCTCACACATCTAAAGAGTTTGAAGGAGAAGTAGGTACTGGAAAAACTGTAAACATACCAAAAAGGAGTAAAACTAGAGTCACTAAGAAGGTTGTTAGATTCTCCTAGAGGATTTAGCTTCATCCTCATTAGCTTTATTGGTGCCGACTTCGTTGGTGTTCTTGCTAGCACATTGGAAGGGCGGTTCCGAGAGCTGCATGAGGTTTGTCATATGGATCAGACCTCTCTCAACATCCTCCTTGAAAGTGATAACAATGAGCTTTATATATTCTCCAAATATCTCCCTTTCTCTCATAGCTTTGGCCAAAATGAATTTCAGGTGCCAATATTTGACATAGTGACCTCAGGCCCAAGCCTAAGATGAAATTCCTGATAGATTTTAGCTTCCATGGCTGAAATGGATTCATAGATATAGTCTGGGGTTTCCTCCCAAAAAAAAATCCTCCCGGTTAGTTTCATTCGCACCCTTCCCAGTAGAAGACATCGTCGAGGAGGAGGGTAAAGGCCAAGGCAGGCTGATTATGTCAAAGCTTTCTCCAAGAGGAGATTCCAATACACTAGGTTCTCTTGAACTGGCCCATGATGAGGGTGAGCGATTGAACCTCTACAATTGAGCCTCTGCGACTAAACCTCAATGACTGAGCCTCTTATGTTGAACCTCTATGACTGAACAATGGTGTTATCGCTCCTTTCCATCTTGTGGAGCTCCATATTGCATGTGTTATATCCTTTTCCCCAACACATAGAGAATACGTTGGCACCCGGGACAAGTACACTTCGACATGGAGAGGAGGTCAGAATGAACAGACTCGTACATAAACCATGTGATAGACACCATTGTAGAGCATCACCTTACCAGAATTGTTATTTAACGGAAGTTTTGCACACTTGGGGCATCTTTTATTGTCGTCAAAGGACATCATTTGCATGGAGGATCATGGTGGAGGGGGTTCCATCTGCATTCGCACGTGCACTAACTCCCATGTTCCATATGTCATCATCATCATTAGCACCCGCATCTAGGAAGTTCACAAGTACTACTTAATCAATTACTCAATTTGAAACATATATTAAAATCTAGAGATCTTATTCACCATTAAAGCAATAACACACATAAAAAAACATTAAGAAAAATAACTAATTACATATTATTTGACAAACTAGAGTCATTTTTTTATGATGGATCTCACATCATTAACACCATTTAGGAGTAGCAAATGAGGCCGCATCTATCTAAAAATAAATTCGATTACATCACCATAATTATAATATTTTGTAATTACATATTTCCCTCCATCATTACAAGCCTGTTTTCCTTTCGAATCGTCTACAACCATTGTGTTTCTAGCATCATAACCACCCTTCAACATCTCTCAAACTTTATTTATAGGTTTGAGATATACATGTGGATTTTCAAAATCAACGTAACCTTTTCTTGATATGGTGTCACAATGATCTTGTGTCATAATGAGTTTAAATTGTTTCATTTTCGATCCAGTTTAAAAAAACATGACAAAAACTCATTCACATTTTGTCGTTGCATAGATGTCCATAAACAACCTAAAAAATACTAAAGATTTGTTTAGGGAATTCTCTATATCGAAGGTGTATAAAATAAAGTTTGTACTTGTCGTAATGTATTGATTTATTAGCAACCATTTCTTTTGTAAAGATCTTAATTTTATGGATTTCATGTAATAAGATGCCATTTATATTGAATGTAACCAACCATCTTTTTAATAATATTGTATATCCAACAAAAAAATACAACACACAAACTAATTAGTATTGTTATCTTGCATTTGAAAATTAAGTATAATTATTACAAATATGTTATGCAATTTTTTGAAAACATCACCACTTACATAGTTTGATTTATATTTTTTTCTTGCTAATAACCAACTTCTAAGACAAAAACAATTAATCGGGTGGACATTGTAGATTTAATAGAAAATATACTATGTATTTGTACCAAATTGATGTTGAATATTTATCCATGATTTCTGAGTTTTCATCATTCTCTTGCTTTTATTTCACAATAGATTGATTGAAGATTAAATTAAGACCCAGAGCTTTACAATTTGAATCAACAAGAAGTTTTTCTAGACCCTAACCCTTCACTAGTTTGGTTAGTTTAATTTCAATATCATATTCAAGTAGTCTAGTTATCCAATTACCGTGATTTCCTTTACTTCGAGGCTGAACAAGGACATGTTTTACTACACTATTTGGAACGCATGCAATCACCTTTAACTGAATAATATACATCCTAAAAGTATTCAAATCTCTAATTAAGGTATAAGCATGCTTTTCAATAATATTATACCTTAATTCATCTTCTCTTAACACCTTACTAAAGAAAGGAACCGGTTGCTCATATCTATTTTCATTTTTCTGTAAGAAATAGCAACAACAATATCTTTAGAAGTGAAAGAAAACATGAATAATTACTTAGATAGTCTAGGCTGATAAGAACAAGTGCTTCCATCAAGGATTGATTGATCCTATAAAAATATTCCCTGGATTCTATTGTCCATCTAACTTTCGCATCTTTTTTCAACATAATTGTAATATTTATGATTTCAACAAAGTTAGAGAAAAACCTTCGAAGAACCTTAATCTTACCTAGTAAATATTGAATCCCATTTTTTTTCCTTGGAAGATCAATCTTCAAGATGGAAGCCACCATGTCTGGATCAATTTTGACTCCATGTTGTGACACTATATGACCCAACAACCTACCTTCTTGCGTTGCAAGATTGGATTTATTAGGATTAAGTGAAAGACCAATTTTTCAGTATTTTAAACAAGTGTTCCTAACGTGTTTGAGGTGCTCTTCATTTGACTTGGAAAATATTGTAATGTCATCCAAGTACATAACTATGAATATTTCATTTTATCCTACAAATGATATATCCATTACACGCTTTAAAGTATCCCTTGCATTCATCAGGCCGAAAAGCATCCATTCATACATAAATGTTCCCCATGCTGTCATCAAAATGGTTTTTTCTTTATCTTTTTTGTGGACAACAATATGGTTATACACATAAAACCCATCTATCATTGATATTTGTTGTGCACCCACTACCCTTTGTAAAATTTGATCCATAGGAACTAATCCTTTGGGTGAGAAATTACTTTTTATTTCAATTATGTCATGTCCAGCAATTGAATTGGATAAATATGGGCAATTCTTCAATCTCTTCTTCTTCATCAATCAAAGATCAAGAAAACTCACCAATTGATTGCAAGAACCTATAATTTTTTGCATCGTCCTCAAACACTTTCCAACTTTTAATATTGTTTGGGACAAAGGGTTTTTGCCTTACTTCTACAACATACTTAAGATGTGCTTTAGTGGGAACCTTAAAATAGCTTGCAGCCAAGGCTAATGAATCTGTTGTTGTTGGATTTTGTGCAACTTCAGAAGTTATTCTTAATGTAATTTTATCATATTGTTTTGTACCTCCTACGGGAGATCACACTGATGTAAGCATTCATGTAAACCATTGAAAGAATCAATGTAAACCTTGGGGAATTTAATATAAGAACATAATTAAAATATAATTGTTTTTATCATTTTTATTTTCCCCCAAGGTAAGTCGCCCCCTATCAATTAAACAAGTTCGACCATTTAGGGTTAAATTTCAATTTTGTAAAGTGTATAAATAGAGAGGTTGGAAACCTAATTTGGACACACAAATAAACAAGCAAGTTCTCCTAGTCAAGGACAAGTTCACTCAAGCAGGATAAATAATGTTTTTCTGGGGTTTTCTATTAGAGAGATTTTCTTTCTCTCTCTTCTTGTACTATGTTCTCGGAATTGATCATCTCTATACAAAGGTTGTTGGGTATTCTCCTGATTGGTTTCCCTAGGATAAACTATTGTGTTCTTTGTATTTCTTCTAGATATCCTATTCTTCATTTACAATAAAGCTATAATCCTATAATATTGTAAAAATATAACATGGTATAAGAGAAGTTCTAAAAGAAGCCATTGTCAGAAACTAGGGCTTGCTATTTGAAGGCCTTCCCTCAACATTTCTGGAGAAAAAGAGACTTGGAAATTTTGATCTAGGGAAGGCACATCTTCTAGTGAAGGAAGAATCAAATTCCGAGAAGTTTCATTTTTTACTGAACTTTGCTGCTACAACTACTTTGAAATTTAGGGTTTCAAGTTTTGAGTTGATCAATCCATAGTTTTGGATTGATCTCACCTTATCTCAACTCACCTTGCTAGTGTGCATCTATCTGTGAGGTTAGTTTTACAAAATTCCAACTTTCATTTTTGACCTAGCTTCTACTAGGGTTTCTCATTCGGATCTGTAGGAAAAATTATTGGAATGAAGGTTAAATATCATCCTTATGGAGTCACCAACTTCATCTCTTGGAATTTTAGAGTCCTCATCTTGGAATAAAATGACCTCTTGAAGTTCATAAATGACAAGGTCCCCGAACTAGAAGTTGAAGATGACAAGTCCCAGTGGAGGAAGAATCATGCTAGAGCTAGGAGAATACTAGTGTACTCAGTCAAAGACCATTTGGTTCCTCAAACTTAACAAAAGAATAAAACTAGGAATATGTTCAAAACCATGAGGTTATTTGAGCACAGTGGCATCAATATGGCTCTCACATTGAGGAACAAAATATCAAACATGAAGATGACCAGGTCTGAATCAATTTCCTCATACTTCATGAAGACCACAAAACTTAGGGATAAGCTGAGATCTAGTGGAGAACCTATTGAATATAAGGAGCTTGTAATGACTATCCTAAATGGGTTTCCACCATCTTTGGACTCCTTCATCCAAACCATCAGTGGACACACCAAGTTGCCCAAATTTGATAGATTATGGGAAGATTGCACTCAAGACGAGACAAGGATTGTAGCAAGACAAAGAGTTCATGGAACTCAACCTAAAGAGAATCTAGCATTCATGGCCCATACCAAGAAATTCAAGGGAAAGGGAAGAAAATATCACCACCATAAGCATCAAGGTAGAATACCAAGACCTTCTCCAGATCAACATGAAAAGGAGAATGATCTATCACAAACAATGCTTCATGTGCAAGAAATATGGTGATTATCCAAACAAATGTCCAAGTTCAAGCAAAAGGAAACATGAAGCCTAAACAACTGATGTAGAATAATATCATCATAACAAGAAGCAATGGAGTGAATATCATACATACTTCTTGTTCATATCAACATTATCAAGTACTGTTCCCACCACTACTGACACTTAGCTCAAAGATAGTGGTGCTTCTAGACATATGACTGGATATAAAGAAAATATTTCAAAAATAGTTGAGAAAGAATCTCATCTCTGTGTTGTACTTGGAGATGATGCAAAATATATTGTGAAGGGATCTAGGGTGACCTCCCTTAAACTTGAATCTAAATATATATTACATTTCAGTGATGTGTTATATGTGTTTGGTATGAAAATAAATCTTGTCTCCATGTCTTCCTTGGAGGACAAGGGATATAAAGTTGCATTTCCAGATGGGAAAGTGCTTGGTTGGCACAAGAAGTTAGGCATGGACGCAGCGAAAGAAATTTGAGTAAGAGAGGAGAGCTTGTATTAATTGAGCACTCCACCAGCACTAGAACTAGTCCATGACTCCACCAACATGGGACAGCTATGGCACATAAGATTAGCTCACATCAACTATAGATATCTCCCAACGTTAAGAAATATTGTGAGAGGCCTACCAGTACTACACATGGACTATGACAGAGTCTACAGGGGATGTGATCTTGGAAAGAATACCAAGGTATCCTTCTCAAATAGTGAGAGAATATCTAAGGAAATATTCGATATAGTACACTCCAACTTGTACAAACCTATGACTATTGCTTCGCTTGGTAGTTACAACTACTATGTAACATTTATTGATGACTACTCAAGAGAGACATGTATATACTTTCTCAAGAACAAGGAATTTGAGGAAGTGCTCAACAAATTCAAGGAATTCAAAGCACAATTCTAGAATATGTCGGGAAGGAGTATAAAGACTCTGAGACTAAACAATGGTGGAAATTATACATCCACAAAATTCAGTGATTTCTGCAAGGAAGAAGGAATTACTAGGGATATCACAGTTCCTTGCAACCCTCAACAAAATGGGGTTGCATAGAGAAAGAATCAAATAATTATGGAGGAATCCAAAGCCATGATACATGACCAGAGTCTACCATTGTTCTTGTGGGCAGAATCTTTCAAAACAACTGTTGATGTAAAAAACAAATGCTCCCACAGAATCATGAAGAACATGACTCCAAAAGAATCCTTCACAAGAGTGAATCCAAAAGTGGGACACCTTCGTATCTTTGGATTCCCAATATACATACATGTGCCAAAGGAGAAAAGGATGAAATTGGAGCCTTTGGGAAAGAAGGGGACTTTCATGGGATACAATTAGTCTTCAAAGGACTACAAAATTTACATTCCAAGATCAAGGAAAATAAAAGTCAGCATGGATGTGTCCTTTAAAAAAGATATGGATATCCGAAAAGGAAGAGAATTTGACATGGAGATCGATGATAATGAAGAGATCATCTCCCCCTCAAGCAATTCAAAGGGAGTTTCCAAAGGAAGAACATATTGAATCTGTTGATCCAGTTGATCCAGTTGATGGGAAAAAAAAATGTTACAAGATGCTGAGGGGCATGAATCCCCACATGGATATTTTTGGTAAATCAAAAGACATCAGAGATTCTCGAGTTATGTAGCATTAATGAGTCACATCATTGGCTCATAACTGACCACATATGAAGAAGCATCCATTCACCAAGTTTGGAAGGATTCCATGATGGAATATTACCAATCCATCATGAAGAATGATGTATGGGAGGTTATGCTGAGACCTGAGGGGAAGTTAGTAGTGACTTTCAATTGGATTTTGAAGATTAAACATGGAGCAGATGGAAGTGTGGAAAAACAAAAGGCTATATTTTTTTCTAGAGGATTCTCCCAAAAATAGGGAGTTGATTATGATGAGACATTTTCTCCTTGTGGATAGATATGCATCCATTAGAACCATTATTGTTATTTCCTTAGCTATGGGATGGAAGTTGCATCAAATGAATGTAAAAATTGCCTTCCTGAATGGTGTAATTGAGGGAGAAGTATCTATTGAAAAACTATATGGGTTTGTTGTCCATAGGAAGGAAAAATCTACAAGATGAAAACAGACTTATATGGACACAATCAAGCACCCCATTCTTGGTATGGACATATAGACAGATACTTGGTGAACTTGGGATTCAACAAGAGTGATGTAGATCCCAATATTTACTACAATATTGTGGAAGATGAGCCATTGATTTTAGTTTTGTATGTCGATGAATTGTTTCTCATAGGAAATGAGAAACTGATTGAATGGTGTAAGAATAAGCTTTCCTCTAAAGAAAATATATACAGGGCTTCATACAATAAAGAAATGACTAGTAATAATGAAAGGAATACCATAGACTGAAACAAATGACTAAAGGGAAATATTAGAGAAACTGGTAAGAAATTAATAGTACCGAAGAATGCAAGTAAACTGTGAATGGTTATTTTGAAGCTAGAATCTTCAACAGGCCAGAATGCTTACAAGCAGACTATTAATGGTTATTTTCAAGCTAGAAATTTCAACAGGTCAGAATGTTAACATTTTCAAGTAACGATACATAATATGCATTTACAAAAGGAAATATAAGTGATATGATTTCTTCATTTTTTTGTACTATAAAAAAGTCCAGAAGATGCATGGTATACTCAATTTTTTGCTTGTCATTAATGACTAGCACATGGCTAGGACATGGAGTCAAGAAGGAGATAATAACCAATCCAGAAACATCTGCTTAATTCACATGGGAACCGAAGCTGCAAATTCGATTCAAAATCAGCATACAAGGAACAACATGTTCAAACCTATCTAACAACACCATATATATGATTATACTGTGTGATATTTCTCCTGGGCCTCTATCAAACTACGTGGTGTCTTGGAAAGTATTTGGATAATTTGATATTAAAAGTTTCGGAGTAGATACCTTACTTTGGATATATCATGACAAGTTTTGGAGCAGATGCCACGCAATAGTCAAAACATCACAAGAGTTATCAACTTTTAATATCCTTATAATTGATCAATCATGGACACTTTAATAACAACTATTAAATTGATATGATCTAAAGGCGATGTTTCGAAAGCTAATTAAGCAATTGGATTATGCAGATATGCCTGAAGGTTATATGTTACAGATTAGAGATTAGACAAGGCGGATATAAAACTTACTACAGTTAACCTAAAAACAACAGACAGAGATCTTGGTTCTTGTATAACTTTTAAAACAGAGTAAACTAGTACAAACATAAGACTATCTACAAAAAGACAGATGATGAGTCAACCTCAGAAATTTTGATCCACAAAAAGCGAGAATATTGAAAACTTTAAAGTAGCTCTAAGCTACTGAGAAAAATTGCATCATAAGGCAGAAAATGAAGCGACAAGTTACTCTTTTCAAACTAGACCATTACTCAATAGCTCGGAAAAAATAGTTTTCCCTGCCTCTGGCATTGCTCAAAAGTCTTGGAAAAAATAGTTGCCACGTTAAACACATCGATGCCACAAGAAATACTAAACAACAATTGCAGATTACGATAAGAAATTTGTCTAATTATTCAGAAGAATAAAGCTAGGAAAAAAAATATTCTTCCTCGAGTTCTCCATTATTACAATCCTCTATGAAGTAGCCAACAATTCTATGTTTGCTGGTCATCCTATAGTTTGGTAGTAAACTGCTCTTTTATCCAATCAAATGGCTGCAAAATTTAAAGAAGCAATTCAATTATAATGCCTTGATCAAAAGAAGCATAATTATAATCTACCAATTACTAAAAGCCAAAAAACTGAAATCCATGACATTAACATGTATTTGTAGCGAACAATTCACTTCATACGTTTTTAAAACACAATGAACGATGCTTGTGAATTTAACATGCCTTTCAACGACTACAGGAAGCATTCAAAATTAACAAACACCTGGATAAATGTTCAAGGTTGAGGGCAATCCAAGTTCCTAAATTTCTCTCTCAGAAAAACTCAGAATTCAACAAAATCAACAAAATTAAATCTCATATCTTGAAAACAAAGATATTCAATTTCAAGTAAATAAAGCCAGGTCAATTCCTTTCAATGCAGATTTAAGATATCAATATTACCAATGCATGCATTACATGTTCAAGGTTGAGGGAAATCCAAGTTCATAAATTTCTCTGAGAAAAATTTAGAATCCAATAATATCAACAAAATTAAATCTCATATCATGTAAACAAGATATTCACTTTCAGTTAAAGAAATCCAAGCCACTTCCATTCAATGTGGATTTAAGAGATCAAGATTACCATACTTGCCTCTTCAAACTAAAACATAACTGAAAAATCACTTTCCAGTTGTGGAGTCTCAGAACAACATATGTGCTTGGCAATTCTTTATGAGAGCACAACCCATCCACCAGAACCTATGGGTAAACAACCAAGTGCTTGATGGTTCTTGAGGAGAGAAACCTGATTACATGCTATATGTTTCTCTGGCTGTTCATTCCTCTCAAGGATGGTGATTTCTCCCTCCAAAAATAATATATTTTTCTTGGAGGAAAACACACTGTCTTCAGTGGGTATAAAATTATGTCTGGTCTTTCTTTCTTTTAGCATCTGCTGACAAGTGTTGAAATGGTTGGCCCCAACACCAACAAACACTTGGAATTGAGTTGGCAAGGCCCAAAATACCATAGTAAATATTTTTGTAATCATTCCAAAAAGCATCATCCAAAATCATACCGTCTTGCCTTGTGTTGTTTTGGACGACTATACTTTATACCAATCATTGCTGGCAATAACAGATTGTGTCCACCAACACCTAATAACCAGAAGAAAGTCTTTCATTTTACCACTTTAATCATTTCTATCAAAAAGTAGTATGCCCTTATAAGATCCCCAAAAATGTTTATTACGAATATTTGTCTGAAATATGTTTAACTGTCCATGATTTTTTTTTTCCAAGAGAAAAAAGCGTAATTTCATTCATCTGTTGAGATCAAAATTACATTCTGTAGATTCACTATCATAGCGAATTTTCCAAGTCCTATTAACATAGGTTCCAGTAATGAGACTTTTACGTCTACTTTCAAAAAGCAAAAATTTAGAGGAGCTCTGTCCTTCACACTTTAAACATTCTGTCCCACCGGACTAAACATGCTGTTACAGCCTTATACAATATTGTGAAATATTAATATAAATATCATACCATCACAAGTGTTCTGTGAGCATACAAAATATTTTTATGACTGTCATATCTCAATCTATATATGGCCTGTGGTAGAACTCATGACTCTGCCCCTCCCTTTCTTCATGAATTTTCCAAGTGCCAAAGTCCATGCGCAACCCTTCTTTGGATGCCTGGTCCGATGTTTTGTTATTTTCCCTGTATACATGCCAACAGGAGAAAAAATCAAAAGTTTGAATGATAGCCTGTATAGAAGATAGTATATTAGCAAGTCTAATATTTCTGCATGCTTGTATTTTCATGGTCAAGTTGATAACATTCATGGAGTCACCAAGAACATTCAGCCTGCCAACACCCTTCTCGGTGGCAAAGATGAGAAGTAGCTTTAAACTCATAAGTTCTGCAAAGTTGTTCAAACCCACTCCCAGACCCATGGTAATGGTGAAAAAATGAGAATCTGTCAAGTAGAGTAGTGCCCCCCCTCCACATAACTCATTTTGGGCTGCTCCATCGGAAAAACCCCAAGGATGGGTTTTGTCCAATTCAAAAGCCAGATTCCTTCTCTGTTCAGCCGCTCTAACATGCATAGGAAGAGCTTTATATAAACCCTTAGATTGAGCACTGGTTAAAGCGGGTATAAAAAATTTATCCCAGAAAATGGAACCATTCCTCACCAGCCAGATCCCCCATATTATTATCAACGGTAAAGGTTTAAACTTAGAGTATGAATAGGATCTCCACCAGTTTTCCCACGCGCTGCTCACAGAGATTCCTTCCCATCTATGGTTCAGCCCAACCTGGCTCATACATTCTTTCCAAATAGTAGTCATATACGGACAGGTAATGAATAGATGTGGAATCGTTTCCAACTCCTTCTTGCACAAGACACGCCATCCCGGACCTTGAAAATTTCTCTTCTGCAAGATGTCCCAGGTCGAAACCCTATCTTCTAGCACACACCACATGAAAAGTCTTGCTTTTGCAGGGCACTTTAGCTTCCACAGTGATCTCCACCACCAAACCTCCTCTCTACCCCCAACCTCAGCACTTAAGATCAGGTATCCCGCCTTTGGGGAATAAGCCCCACCCGAATCCAAATCCCAAATTACGTTATCCTCCTACTCCGTGAGCTGAATATGAGCCAATTGAAGACCTCTGATATAGTTTTCATAGAAGGGTTTTTCATGATCCCCCAGTCCCAGACGATCTGCACTTTTCCAATGCTGGATCCAAGGATCCTCAGGTCTCTCATCATCTAGTTGGTTTAGAGTAGAGATTCCCCTTAAGGCAAGAGCATTGATGACTTCCTCAGGTAATACATGCATTTGTTCACTCCCCAGCCAAGAATCCTTTCCAACTAGTACCTTTTCTCCATTTCCAACATCCCAGGACAGATTTGATTCGATTAGAGAGAAGGATTTCATCACAGCCTTCCAAATAACCGATCCCCCTGTGTGTGTCTTTCGGGGCCTTTGGATCCACTCCTCAATACTCTCAAGTGGAAAATAATCTGTTTGAGAACACGAGTCCATAAGCTTGTCATTTTGATCAGTCTCCACCCCCCTTTTGCTGCCAATGCTTGAGCAAACAGGAAAATGTTTTTAAGGCCCCAACCCCCAAGTCCTTTTGGGACCGCAATTCTCTTCCAGCTAACCCAGGGAGTCACCTGTCCTTCCTTTTTACCACTCCATAAAAATATGAAACAGATCCTCCTTATTTGTTCAAGAATCCCTTTCGGAATCCATGAAAGTGACATCCAGTATACTGGTATGGCTTCTAAGATAGCCTTAACCAGTACCAGCCTTCCAGCTCGTGACAACCACCTATAGCTCCAAACCTGTAATATTTTCTCAACCTTACCAACAAGCCATCTCCAATCCTCTTTCCGGTAAGTATTTGCTTTTAAGGAGAAGCCCAGGTATTTTAAACCCAAGTCAAGATCTAAGATGGTAAGTGGAAAATTTTCAAAGAGTTCAAGTTCTTCTTCCGGACGTAACAGATGATTTGTAAGAGTTGATTTTTCCACATTTATATCCATCCCGGTTTCTTTTGAGAAGAGATCCAAAATCTCCTTCAGGACCCAAGTATCCCTTCTGTCTCCAGAACAAAAAATCAGTACGTCATCCACAAATAGAAGGCGGGTAATAGAAAGTTGATCACCAATACATATGCCAGTGAAACGGCCCAGCCTCTTTGCCTCAATAATAGCCCTGCTTAGACCTTCTGCCACCAGCAGGAAAAGCAAGGGGGAGAGAGGACACCCCTGTCGCAGACCCCTCTCAGCATGGAAAAAAGGGGTGGCCGCCCCATTGATTAGAATAGCAAAGGAAACAGTAGTTATACATGACATGATCCATCTAATTAAGTTTAAACCAAACCCCAGATGAGTAAGTAACAGTCGGAGATAAATCCAACTCACCTTATCATACGCCTTTGAAAGATCAATTTTCAGGATGGCCCCTTTGATACTCCGGCTCTTCAAGCTATGCAACCCTTCCCGAGCCACCCCGATGGCCTCATGGATCTGTCATCCTTCCAAAAAGCCAAATTGTTCTGCTAAAATATTCTCAGATAAAATAGCTTTTAGTCTAGGAGCAGTAACCTTCGAAACAATATTATAGATACAATTGCATAAGGAGATGGGCCTAAATTCATTGAGAGATACTGGATTGTCTGTTTTAGGGATAAGTGCTATGAAAGTGGCATTGAAACTAGATGGAATTCTTCCTGAGGTTCGGGAGTCTTCAACCACCCATAGCAGATCCAAGCCTAGTACCTCATAAAAACCCAGAAAGAATTCAATCGCCCACCCATCTGGCCTAGGACTCTTGTCTTTTTGAAAACTTCCCAGAACTGCCTTTAATTCATCTTCGTCCACAGGTTCCATCACCCTCCTATTGTCCTCCTCCTCTGCAAATCTCGGAAACATCTGAGCAACCCTAATAACTTCCGCAATGGAATCCTGAGCAGGCGCTCGATACAAACTTTCGAAGTGGTTCACCCCACACCTAGATTTCCCTTCAAAATCCAAAATGTTCCAGTCCTGCTTCATCTTTCAGACACCAAATAGTATTAGCCGCTTTTCTGCCCCTGGTATAAGCATGAAATAATTTGGTATTCTCATCACCACATTCTAACAAGATCGCACGACTCTTGAGTCTCCAGGCTTCCTCCCTTTCCAATAAAATAGTGTTCCTTCTGCCTTCCAAAAGGACCAGGGCTTCTTTTGATTCCAAAGTCACGAAGCCCCCCCCTACCCCTTCATAGATCTGTAAGAGTTCAACTTCAACTTGCTTTAACTCAGCATCCTCTCTCAGGATTTTGTCTATAGCCCATGCTTTGATCTCCCCTTTTAATCTTTTAATATTCTCTGCAAATTGAAAGGCAGCAGTTCTGTCTAGAGTTCCATCAAAAGACCTCCAGTGTTCCAGAAAAATATTTTTGAAAGATTCATCAAGGAGTCAGTTCTTGTTAAACTTCAAAGGACTAGGTGGATTAAATGGCCCTTTTTTTATCTCAAATAAGATTAGGAAATGATCAGAGCTACCCCCACTTCCAACCCATTGCCTAACCAGAAAAAACCTGTCCACCAGCTGCTCTGCCCCCAGAAACCTATCCAACCTTTTTGCCACCCTTGCATCTCCTCCCCTGTTATTCCGCCAAGTGGGCTTCAGCTTAATAGGCTCAATATCCAAGAGATTATTTTCAACCAACCTTTGGAGAAAAAAACCTGCTTGTGGATCCATTTGTGCGTGAGGGCCCCAAATTTCAGTCTGACCCAGCGAAAAATTTAAATCCCCTCCAATCACAACCGAATCTCCTCTGAGGAGAGGATCCTGAAGCAGTGCATCCCAAAAAGGAACTCGGTTCAAATATGGCCCATAAACATTGATCACAGATAAACTAGTGCCCAAATCAGCTGATAGAAGCTCCACTCGCAGAACGGAGTCCCTCCCCCAAGAATTCAACAACTTCGCCGCACTTAGCTTCCAGCCCACCGGAAATCCCCCAGATCGACCCCTAACATCCAGTGTCACAAAGGACTATCCTGCCAACCAACTCTCCAGTCTTTCCTTAATGACATCCCCTAAACCTAAAGTCTCTTGTAGCAGAATCACATTAGGGTGTTCAAGAGTAAGCACCCTTTTGAAGGCTGATTTCTTTTTGGGTCCAGCCAGCCCCTGACAATTAAAAGACATAATCTTCATTTCCTCACATGCTTCCGTGCATTCACCGCTCTAAGTGCCATCTCAATAGAGAGTTGTTTCCCCTCCCGAAGATCATTCTTGGCCCTCGACTGTGCCTTTGATAAATGTGAGATTCTGCCCTTCCCTTCCGCACCGGCTGTTGTTCTTTCCCCAGACCCCCCCCTGACTTTTTCGAACAAGATCTAAGGAAATATCCTGATTCTGAAGTCTCAGGAGATGATAAAACCAAACTCTCAACCCCCTTCCCAGGATTTGGCTCAAGGGGCTTATCAGGTTCCGACATCAAGGGAGAATTTACAGCAGAAAGGTCCAACATGGGTTCAATAGGGACACCCACCAAATCAGAAGAAACCTTAGCTCAGACAACATTTGTGGACACAAAACCTTCAACTGAAGGGCCCGATAATGACAGGTTTTTTAACCCCTCCACCCAATCATGTCCAACCAAAGTGCACTGATTTAATAATAAATTTATAGAGGGAGAAAGGGAAAAAGTAGAGATACCCGGGATAGGAGGCCCCGGAGTCACATCTGCTTCCACAGGTGACGAGTGTGCAACCACGGCTGTAGTAGCAGGAAGGCTATCATCATGAGAAACAGGTTCTCCTTCCAAATCAATACTTGACAGATCCGAATCCTCTGATTTCCTCTCATAGCCTGAACCATCTGACACCAACATAGGTTCATTTGGTACCAATACTTTAGGGTCTCCTTCTGAAGCCACCTTTTGTACTTTTCGCTTCCCTCCATTTATGGTGCGTAATGGGAGGCGACACTCTGATACCGGATGTCCATAGGCATGGCATCTCCTACACTTGAATGGAACATTTTCATAATCCAGAGGCTGAGTGATGATATCAGGCCCCCAATCCAGGTCAATGTTCTCAGGAAGACCCTCGCGGATGTTCACCTCTACCAGAATGCGGGCCACTTTTTTATAATGGGTCTCCAAGTATGATAAGTCCGCTTCCAGAAACGTACCCAATATATCTCCAAGCTTATGGAAATGAATAGGATCCCATAAATGAAGGGGCAAACCTGGGAGCCCAACCCAAATTGGTATCTTATCAACTCTCTCTCGGCTGGCATCGAAGAGAGGGTTCCAAGGCTTCAGCAAAATTGGCGAATGGTTCAAGTGCCAATTTTTATTCAGGATTCATCTCATATCCTCCTCTGAATTGACCACTACAGCAAACCATCCCCGGAGTAACATGTCCACTACCGGATCATAACCCAGAATCTCTCTCCAGTTATCATCCACCCAATCCACCACCATTTTTCCGGGAAAAGTTTCTGCCCATGGCCCTGCCCACCAGCGTCTTCTGCGACATCACTAAAACCCTATCCCATTCAATATCTTCCCCCACCGCATAGCTTCCCACAATTCTAGACTTTACCCAGCTCCTCTTACGTCTTTTGGGCTTGCCTTTTATGTTCTCCACACCCCTTATCGAGGCCATTTCAGCACCCTTTGGCAGCCTAGCATCAGCGATAGGACTCGCACAGCCCCGATGCTCGGATAATACCAGTGGTCCCCTCCAATCCACAGTAACACCAATTCCCCCTTCTCCACAAGCAAGTTCGACCTGCCTAGCCACCCTTGCTGCCGCTACGCCGTCGAACCCTTCCACTACTTCAAAACCCTCCTCCAAGGTCGACACCAGAAACCCTAAATTCTGGGAGAAAAAATCCCCGGCTTCCCTCCAACTTGAACTGCCGAGCAGATCAACCTTGAGCCCACAGAAAACCTCAGATTCATCTGGGGAAAGGCGTTGTGGTGAAAATGAGAGAAAATCCAAGGGTGAAAAGTCATAAACTGGCCTCTCCAACCCCAAACCGGTCGTTCCAGTTCCCTCAAGTCCCAGCCTCGGGAAACCCTCCAGGACCTCCCCCAACCCTCCAGCTGGCACTCCCCACACATCCTGAGCCTCCAGGTGGTCACTGGAGTAATCGACCAAATCCAAATCTTCCATCACAACCATAGTAACCAAACTTTAAGCTAAACCTGACAAGGAACCGTTCTGCAGCAGACCAAAGCCGTTAGCATTCAGAAAACCCCTACCAAGCAAGTTTTAAACAAAAACCCATGAAATCGCCGTAAAATGGAAGAATCCTGCAAGTATTCCAACCGCGGTCATGATGATGTATACAGGGGGTGATAAGATCAATGACCCACGCCCCTGTCATCTTTGTACGATCAGTATATCATCGCCACCATTTTCATCAAAACCCGAGCTCTCCCCAACATAGTTCATCCCACTGCTTTTCATTTAACTGTCCATGATAATAAAGTGCAACCCTCACCTAGATTTCTTTAAGGTATCCATTAACTTTGGCACTTTTTAGACGATGTTGTTCCTGATATATTTTAAAATGGGGGTAAATATCCAGCCATTCATGATAATATTACATCCTCTACTCACCCAAGGGATGCCAATAATTAACAATAACAATAACATTAATTCTACTAGGCATAATAAACTCAATAATTGTTTTATTATTCAACATTAACAATAATTATACTAAGCATTATAAACTCAACAATTGTTTATATGTCTCCTTCCTATGCTGTATGCTATGCTTGTTAACCAAATTTCGATATGAAGACTTCTCTATACTAGAATATCCCCATATATAACCAACAGACTCGTGTTTCATTGGAAATTGGGAGGAATCTAAAGTGTAAGGTTTCTGAGTTTCTTAGCATATGCACTATTAAATGAAGCCTAGTCACTTTAAAAAATTTCACAAGTAAATTTATATGGCCTAGCCCAATTACCAATCATGTCCAAAACATGTTGGTGAACTTGACTATAACCACCAAAACAAGGTTTATCATTAAGACTGCACACCCAGTTCTGAGAAGCACCAATGTCTTTTTATTTTTTCCTTTTGTGCATTTCTTAGCATATTGGATTGATGAGTTTAGAGCCAAGTGCCCTAGGGATATCTTGTGGTGACCTTATTTTAGACAAGGCAAACTAAGATTCTTCCTTCATTTTTATTATTATGCTAGGAAGGCGTATGTACATTGAAGATTATCCCATGTGATTAGCTTAACCAATAGTCACCAATATTGCTGTGCATTTGGCTAGTTCAGTGCCAACAGGTACCCTGTTCAAATCTCCCTGGGTTAGGGTGCACTAGTCTATGCTGATAGGTTTACTAGGGATTCCATCCACATATGTGGAGAAGCATCCCTTTGGTTTTCTTGAAAAAACATATATTGAATATCATAGAATGGATGTTACAGCCTGTTGCTCAAAGTTAAAAGTTACAAAACCTTCAAAATGCTCCGAAAAATTCAAAATAACCTACCTACAACTTGATAGTTGAGACTTCATAGACCTGAAGCTGCCTCAATCTCTGTCTCTACCAGTTAAATTTATTCAAAGTTCCAATATATATAATTCTCAAATTTTCACTCTGCCCACTTCAGGCTACAACCTAGCTGAAATACTTTTTCTTCCATGTTTTCAACTTCGTTTTCAAGACATTCTATCAAAAATAAAGCTCTTTACAGTTAGGTATTACGAGACCTAGTCTTTAACACATATAAGTGTGCTCATATTGAGATATTCAAAACCATTTTGATTCAGGGAATTATGTGATATAAATAATCTACTCCATTGGAGCAATATTCAATTTCGAATATGAATTGGGTACGAAAGAAATTCATAACAAAAAAATCCAGTACAGCTCCAATATGGAAGTATACATCTTGATCTCATAGATACGAAAATATGAATTTTGTTCTAAATTTTAGAATAATTTCAGCCCTGGGAATGCCCAATAAATCATAAAATATAATCCTTTCATTGAAAATTTGGCGACTTAATTTAAATTATATTTACAAGTGTCTAATATTTTTTTAAATATTTTTGAGGTTTTTGGGCTGTTTTTTGGGAAGTGTATGGATCAGTAGGTATCAATTACATAAGGTATATTATCAAATACAATCAAAAGAAATCTATGCAGACCATATCCATACTATACGGAAATTCACTTTTTTCCTATTGTTACGCTGCACCTATACCCAGTGCACCTTCAAGTGTACCCCACAGAGAGAGGGGCAATTTTTTCAACTAGGAGGGGTGTTGTCGAGCAATGGTGATCATGGTTGGGCCCGTTGGTCATCGTTTAGGGGTATTATGGATTAATCACACTACTGAATGCCTTTTATTGTGGTTTTTAACCTTGGGGTTGGTATCCGGGGCCCCTAAGCGTTGACCATTGGGCCTCATGGCTCCATATCTTGTTTATGAGCTCTGGTGGCCTCTGCCTTAGCTACGAGACACTCATCTTCATTTTCAGCCACTTTGGACAACCTCCTGGCCCTTCAATCAGTGGACACCTGCTCTCCCTGACCTTATCTTCTCAGAGGAAAGACACCCTCCATGCCAGTCCTTTTCATGCTTTGAGGAGGGCGTTGAGGGATTTCACAACATTCTAGGGGTTAAATGGGCTATAACGCCCTCCCTCTAGCTCACTCCAGCCTTTCATTTGGAGTGATTCACTTATTTGAGCATGTTTTGGCACATGAGGGTACAAATACCCTAGGCAGCCTACCTTGAGCCTACCTTAGGCTATATTTTATTATTACTTTTTTCTTAATTTTCAATTGACATTTTATAATTTCAAGTTGACTTATTTTAAGGCATGTAGGCCTGGATATTTTGTAAAAAGTGAGTGTGAAATCATATAAATAGATCTCCTCACTTTCATTTTAAGGCAGAACTGATGGGATAATACACTATGCACTTGTTTTACCGTTGTTAGGGCTCTTTGGAGAGATGTGCCCCTCTTGAGGAGATTTTTATGGGTTAATGCAAGTTGTTTTCTAGTGATTCTTTGGTGAAACTCTTTGCTTGGTGATGTTTTGATTTGTTGGTTGAGCACGAGCACAAGGAGGTTAGGCTTCTTATCTCTTTGTTTGAATGGTGGTTGATGATGCACATTCGAGTCTAAGTGGTAGCCGTAGTGCTGCACTTTTTCCTAGGATAGGCCATTACAATCCTTGTGAGGGTGCTCTAGGGTTTTCTCCTTAGTTTTCCTAGGCTAGTTGTTTGACCTGGGAACTCTTCCTCTTTAGGTTACCCATCCTCCCTAGAAGCCCTAGGTTGTGGTAGGGATTTTGCTAGGGTTAGTTCCTTTTGTTTTCACACATTCTCTTTTCCCAAACCTATTCAATAGGGTTAGATAGATTGCATTTTACATGGTAGATTAGGGTAATTTTAGGTCTGCATTTTTATGTTGAAAACCCTAATAACCAAAAGAATATTTTTTTTTTGCATTTTTTGGCCTCCCTAAAATTTCGGCCTCCTTCCCTAAAAATTTGGCCTAGCCTCTAAAGCCCTAGAGACCCTGAGATAGAATTATAGGGAACCCTAAAAATATAAAAATTTGATAAACTTAATTTTCTCCTTAGAAAGGGGCCCTAAAACAGTCCCAATCTTCCTGTTAAACCATAAAGGCCTTCCCATAACCATCACTGTCCTCTCTAAGGCCTCTCACCACCTTCTCTAGTCCTTTCCACTACCTCCCTGCCCTAGAAACTGCACTTATACTGCTACTAAACCATTGTTTCTACCTCTTCTAACCTCAGGGGTCTTTCCTTTTCCATTTGCTGCTATCCTAAGCATTTCCCTACCCACTTCCTTTTATGACAGCCTTAATGCTGCTCCTCCCTTCAATTGTGGCTGCTACCCCTACCTTTGGGCTGCCCTTATAGTGGTATCCCTCCCTTTAGCCATTGTATACTCTCCTTGACCTACATAGCAGCACATAAAGGGCTAGTCTCCTAATAACCTAATTGCAACAAGTAAGTGGACTATACTCATCTTTGCATTATCATACTCACATTTTGCAACATTGTTCCAAGTTGGTGAAATTGTGTGGTTAGTACCTAGATACATTACCTATTCAATGCTAAATTTATGTTGCTAAGCCACACTTATATTGTTGTTAGCTAATGTTGTTTGTAGAAATCAAAGAGTTCATTATCACAGGGAAACAATTTGTGAAAAGGGAACCCTGTGTATTATTTTTGAAACCAACGTTTTGGACTATAATATAACTGAGTCCATCAACAAGGAAGATACTCAATAATGTTGCTATAAATATATTTATGGTTGCATATTGTTGTACATGCTGCATATTCACACATAAAAGATCGATCTTAACACATAATTCCTGCTGCGTATTGTTTATGGTTCAATGCTAATGGATAGAAGCAACTTGTCTTCATACTGATATATTAATGTGTTAAAACATGGTCCTTGTCATAACACTTGATGAAAGGACCAAAATACTACTATACTACTGCTATATACTTACTGTTGTTCATTATTTTCACATGACCAATGCTGCTATAAAATACTGAGTGTTATGTGAGGACTAAATACATACATGTTGTACTTGGATCACTGATGTCATAACTATCAACTTCATGCTTGTACTATTGTATTTGTGTTTTTGGACAATGATAAATACTTGATCACTAATTGCACTTAATTTTTGTTGGTAACATTGTGGAATAAGTCCTAGGGAGGAAGGTGCGAGAGGGGTCATCTTTGACCTTGGAGGACAAATTGTGAAGACTTTTGCTTGGGGCCTCGGAACCAAGACAAACAACGAGGAGGAATGGCTGGCGCTCCTTCATGGCCTAGAAATGATAAATCGATGATCCATCTGAAATATTCTCATATTTGGGGACTCTCATCAAGTCATCCTAAAGATGCACTCAGGCTACTTTGCAGGATCCCTCAATTGCAAAAAATTCTACGACAAGATATCCCACCTAAATGTCCCCCCTCACATCACCTATTATCACATCCTCAGATCGAATAATGCACTCATCTATCACTTGGATAACAAAGGGGCCTCCCTACCTCAAGGTTCTATGCTTTATAATGACCAAGGGATCATTCACAAGTTCATTCCCTAAGCCTCTCCCCCCTCATGGACTCACCCCTTCACTCCTCCATGGGTCGCGTCATCTCATCCCGCGCGCCTCTCCTTGTCTAGCTTAGTGACCTCTCTCTTGACCTATGGCCTCCTTCCCTTTTGTGCCTTTACTACCCATCCTTCATCACTGTGTGATCCAAATCCTCCCACACATGCACCATGGCTCTTTTCCTTCACTCGAACGCCTCTACCCATATGTCGCTTTCACATTCGAAGCCTATCATCGAAGGCACTGAGCTCTCTCTTGCAGGTTCTTTAGTTTAATTTTTTGCATCTATTGTTGAAAGCTCCGCTTCTAACAACATATTTCCCATTGTTGAAGGTTTAGCTACTACCAGCATCTTGCATAGGGCCGAAGGTTTTGCTGCCAAAAGAGGTGCACCCCTCATCGATGCCCACTCCTTTGCAACTATGTCAACGACCAGGACTTCTGCTCTTGAAGGTTTGACCTCGATTCTTTCTTCTCGGTTCGCAGCCCTTTCAATGGCACACAAAGGTTCAGGTTTGGGTTATTCTACCCTTAAGGTAGGACTGGATAACCTCAAAAAAAAAATCTAAACTTTCAGACTTCATTGCATTCGGCATCGAGGACAATAGGAATATGGCTTTTGATGTAAAGAACATGGTTTCTGACATGAGGTTCTTGTCCAACCAAATTGGATTCCATTACTCCTACATAGAAGACCATGATAGAGATCTTAAAGATCTGATGGCCATGGTAGACATTATCAAGGAAGAATTGCAAAAGCTCGTCTAGATGAATCAATGGAACCATTGTCAAGACTACCTCGGTGAAGCAGCTCAACCAATTGAAGACATTTCAGTCACCTAGCCTGTGGGTTTTCCAGGCAAACCAAAATAATCCCTTCTGCTCTGCCCATGTTTTTTTGTATAACATTGAACCATCAGTTTGTTCACATATACTCCTCTTTAGTAATAGTGCACAACAGGAACTTTCATGCCTGCTTTAGAGGGATATCAACCCGGATAGTAGCTTATGCTGAGCTTTCTCAGCTTCCATGTTTCAGTTTTTAACTTTTTTACTGTTTTGGGATGTTGTGCACAACCCCTTTTAATATATACATATTTTACTATTTTTGTCAAAAAAAAACATTATGGAATAAGTATAACATTTGGGAGGATATATCGCTGCTATAAAAACTATACTAGTATACTCCCTATACACACATAACACTTTGAATTGACTCCATAAGGAACTGAATACTAACATTTTCGATAAAGAATATTTTTGGTGTTGTAGTGTCTTTCCATAGGTATCATAGGGCTCTCCCCTAAGAGGGTTAGGCTTCCGAAGCAGTTGGGAGAAGTTGAGTAAGGTGATAGTGGTCACCTCATCCTCGCATGCTCACTGGTGTATTGGACTGCCATTTCAACCAGTTAGATTTTTGGCATCGTTGTTAGGGACCTCAAATTCATTGAGGTGATTTATCCTGGCAAGAACAACATTTTGGTAAGTCTTGAAGCCCTTGATTGTATATGATTGCATGTATTTTCTAGAAATGACTAACTTGCAGGCTTATCTGGCGACTCCACAAAAAGAACTCATCCCCACCCATCAATCATGTACGCCCTTGTTTTGTTTAGTACTTTGGTGAGATTTTTTTAACTAATCTGGCAGGTCTCTCTTGATGACTCCATTTGAAGAAAATTAAAAGAAGTACTCTATAAATATAGGGAATCCTGATGATATGGCATCCAATTAAGAATTGTGGATGGACATATTGGACTTTTCATGCATTCCAGTATTTCCACACAAGTATGTCGTTCAAGATGGTGGGAGGGCACTTTTCCCATTATCCCAACAGTATAAGTACCATGCAGCAACACATGGGCTGGAATTCATGCAATTCCTTCAGGAAAGCAACATCGTACACGAAGACATTGAAATGAGGCTCTTTCTGCTATCTCTTCACTTAGAAGACAACCTCTTTGTCAGGAATTGGTATGAGGGTTTTCCTTGCAAAATATTTTGTTCATTTAGGCAGTTCATTGATGCATTCATCATGGATTTGGATTATGGTATTGAAGAACAAGAAAGAAAGGCCATGATCGACAATATATGATAAGAAACACTGGGAAACATCCATACACAAGATGATTCGAGCGAAAAAATCAAAGATGACATTCCATTTGAATTTAAACATCCCGATAATTCGACTGCTACCGAAATGGAAATAGGTTTTGCTCCTCTTGATTTATCAAAGTTCCCGGGATATTCAGATGAGCTACCAAAGGAATTCTAGAATACCTTCAAGGGTGATCATGATAATGACACACATCATGTGGAGTGGTTTATGACTTTGGCTTTAGAATAAGGTATTAAAAGAAGAGGAAGATGCTTACATGCGATCATTTGCCCTTCATCTAGGAGGAAAGGCTCTGACTTGGTTTGTGTGCCTAGATAAAGGAATGATATCATCCTTTGCAAAATTGGTGGAAACATTCTGTAGCCATTGAGATTCATGTCGTGCTAGCAAGGGACTTGTTTAGTAAGGAAACCGAAAACAAGGATCAACCGAAAACAAGGATCAGGTCAAAGCAGCCATTGTTCAAGGTCTAAATGATGATATCTCAAGCATGATAGATGAAGCTTCCCAAATAGATGAATATGATGATGGTCCTACATATGAAGATCCAAAATTCCTAGCCAAATAAGCTGAAGAAGAGAAGGATAAGGAAAGTTCTCACTTCCAACATACAAAGACTCTTTATGACATATCAGATCTCTGGGAACATAATGATGGGAATTCTGAGGACGATGGTTACTGGACATTTATGGGTCCACCTTTCTATGATTCCTCAAGACCAGGTAGCATTGTCTTAATATGTTTCATCAAGGAAGAACAACTTGTGGAAGTTACTCAGGTTGAGCCAGAATTTGACACTGTTTGGGATGAAGAGCTTTATCTGTCTTATTCAGATATCACAATCAAAAGTGTTTTTCCTTATTCCCAAAGAGGTGGATAATTTTAACCATCACTTGCTTCAAATCTCTCCTATTCCAACTACTGGGATTACCTATTTCTTCTTCCCTATTATGACTAATAGTAGAATGGATCAGCCTAGAGCTATGGTAGATAATCAAGATGATAGCGAAGACCCACCCAACACTTCACCTTTAAATGGAAATTGCTCGGCATCTGTCCCATTCTAGTGGACTAGTTCATGGTGTATTACCAAATGTTTCAGTAAGGCTCATATTAATCCCACCAAGGCTCAAATTTCCCCAACACCAAGTTCAACCCTCATGAGATGGTACCCCATGCAAACAGTTTGTTTATTGTTGTTCGAGCCATGTGTAGGTTGTGGGTTATTTTGGCGAAGTAGATACCCCCCACTTGTGGTTTCTTAGATACATGTTGATGGAATCCCTATTGCACTGACACAATTGAGGTAAAATGGGGATCATCAAAACTCATATGTAAACCTATTCATATGACCTAAATGAGTATCCAAAGTCTTGAAAAGAAGGTAGGGTTGGAAGATGCTCCTTTGCAACTATGTCAATCATAGAGCTCCTTTGGGTAAGGAGTCACAGTAGATCATGAACCTATAAACCCTTGTTGTCACCCTGATTGTGATTAAAGCTAAAGGGAACTTTGTTGCTCAAAGTATCTTCAAGGCCAGGGAGGTTGTTCATCCTTTTCTAAATTGGAAAGGATTGAGATTCACATTTGGCATCTCTGTCAACAATTGCTCAATAAGGTCATCACCTATCCTCTTAAATGAAGGCAAGACCATGGCCAAGTTACCTTGGTTCTCGGCCTTGAAATTCTTTAAAAAAATAATTAACATTGTTCAATACCTCTTCACTTCTACAATAACAAACAAATGGTGCAACAATGCTTCATTAGGCCCAAGCAAATGGAAATTCCTATTGTCAAGAGAATACAATTGTATGTGCTAATAGCTCTTTGCAAACGTCCATACATGTCCAAAAGGCGGAGATAGGCATGGTGTATCTATGCCAAGTCCTAAAGTATTGGGGAACCCGAAAGGGGCACCATGCACCACAAATAGGGAGCCTCCTACTAACTTGGTCACCCCATTCTATTCGTTCATTACAAACTCATCATAGAAAAGAAAGGCCAAGATACAAAGTTGGTAGAGTCACGTGAGAGAGTAGAGAGCATCACCACAAATCAACTCGATGTACCCTTCCAACATCGATACTGAATAATAACTTTCTAACCTTTGCATTCCCAAACTTGCTATGTCTTAATGGCTTCATTTTTTAGACTGAATATTTTTGTTATTTGGCCAAGTGGCTCTATGAGGATATTTGAGATTTAAATGATTATGGCCAAGTGGCTCCATGAGGATATTTGAGATTTAAATGATTAGGGCCAAGTGGCTCTATGAGGTTGCATGCATCAAATAATCTATGCTTAATAATAGATTACTTGTATTTGGTTATGAACCAATGCAGAGCATGGCAGCAAGTGACAACCATGTCTTCCCAATACATTGGTTGTAATAGAAAACTAGTTTCCTAAACCTGCACTAAAAGAATGCCGAGAACAGGGAAGAACCATTGACATATGTAGTTCAATAATTATGTTGAACTCTTCATCTGTGTGAAGAAATATTGTTATAATTACGAATTCCTGTAACAAAAATTCTACTACTGGAACAAAATCATTGTCTAAAAAAATCAATGCAACAACCTCAACAATACAAAGGAATTAAAACAACAGAGAAGAAATACCATCAGTAAGGCGGTACAAAAAGCTCAACATTTTAAAACAATTCCCATTTATAGCCTTGAAAAGAAGTCGTGTCGTACAATAAATTTCATCATGGAAAAACAACACAAACCTACTTATTTCATGCCACAACAAAATTCAGAAGTTTAGGTGCAACATGCCCATGTCTATAAATTCTTGTAGAGGCTTCAATCCTTCTTTCTCTCTAATTCTTGGTAGCAGGAAATTTCACTTTTAGGATTGATCTTGTCTTATTACATTCTCTCTCTAACTAGTTAAGGGGTCTATCTTGTGGTGCTTGAGTCAAAGCATAGTGGAGAGTCAATGACAAAATTGGTCATTGAACAATACACTCTTGAATTTTCTTAGGGCTGTAGTGATCTCAAATTTTTTTTCATTACAGGAGAGCATAATGCAAAATCACTTATAAGTTATGAGTGACCATCCAATCCCTATCCTTCATTTAGTTTTCCTCCAATAAATACTAGGCTATAGGGATGGGCCCTAAAGCGTGCATAAACTTAATAAATTAAAATTTAGGTGGTAAACATTCTTGATACCATACATGTATATTATTTGCACATGGATAAAAGGATCTAAATTTCCTTCATATAATTTTAGAGAAAAAAATTTGGCTGTGTTTCCAAGGTGAATCTTCACACTAAAATTTTGTGGGAAGGATGAATTTGTGTAGAGAATTGTTGGATGAACTATATTCCAAGTAATCAAGTATTCTTTGTGGGAATCCCATCAATGAGAAAGGGTTTCCTCTAACACTACATCCAAGGCCAGAACTCATTTCTCCTTCACAATTTTCTCCTTCACAATATTGAATTCCATTTCATTGAGGAAATTTTTGTACATCCCTTATCCCATCATAAGCCGGGGGGTCCCGTAACTTGGGCCAATCCAATGGACACTTTTAAGTTATACACACCTCTTGGTAGATAATATGGGCATGGCCCTTTCATTGGTATATAGGTTCCTCTAATTCAATGTCCAAGGAATGCATACTACTCCAACTACCCCACCCATATGTTGTTGGGTTAACATACTCCTACCTCTTGCTTATAGTCAAAGTGTAATGATTATTTAGTATCTATCTTCAATTGAATCCTCCATGGGCTCAATGTATCTTGATCCTTGGTAAGGGATACTTCACCCGAAGTACATTCTAAAAAAATCATATACCACTATAAATCCATACCTATCAAGGCGCTTTCGAACTCAATAATATTATTGGCATCTGTAGTCCCCTTAGCCCACCAAATGGAATAAAAAACATTTTTTATGCATATTCATCACCTCTACATGAAAATTCAATCAAACTAAAGGGGGATCCTACCTAAGCTCCAAACATTCCACCAAGTGAATATCCTACAAGAACAAATCCCTTACGCTCAAATCATGCTACATATTCTAACTAGAGAAATAAGACAAACTAGAACTTGTTTGGTTGACTTTGGAATATATCCAACAATGACTACTAGTCTATCCACTACTTATTCCTATCTAGTCACTACTAGGAAATAAACTAGAAATAGCAAGAGTAATAATTGATACATTATGCCCTAATTATAGTAGGGGTTGGATGAGGACTAAGTTGGTTTCATGGTTTTAGGGTAATATTGCTTCTAGTTGGCGAGTTTCACATCATTAATCATCTAACTTGTGGTTGCAAGTACAACTTATTTGATCTTGGAGCTCTACGGATATGTGGGATGATATAAAAATTCTTATGAAGGTGTTCACTTTCAGGTACAGAAAGCTAGGTCACTTCCTTTCAATGTGGATTTAAGATATCGATATTACAAATGCATGCATACATGTTCAAGGTTGAAGGCAATCCAAGTTCATAAATTTCTTTGAGAAAAAGTTAAATCCAATAATATCAACAAAATTAAATCTCATATTGAAAACAAGAGATTCACTTTCAGACTTTCAGGTAAAGAAAGACAGACCACTTCCATTCAATGTGGATTGAAGAAATCAATATTACCATACTTGTCTCTTCAAAGTTCAAACTAAAATATAACTGGAAAACCACTTTCCAACTGCAGAGTCTCAAAACAACATTTGTGCTTGGCAGTTCTTTAGGAGAGCACAACCTATCCACTAACACCTCTGGGTAAAAAACCAAGTGCTTGACGGTTCTTTAGGAGAGAAACCTAATTACATGATGTATCTTTAGCATCTTTAGTTTGCATGTTTCTCTGTCTTTTCATTCCTCTCACGGATGGTGATTCCTCACTCCAAAAATAATATATTTTTCTTGGAGGCAGTCACACTGTCTTCAATGGGTATAAAAATTTGTCTGGTCTTTATTTATTTTAGCATCCAATGCCAAGTGTTGAAATGGTTAGCCCCAACACCAACAAACACTTGGAATTGAGCTGGCAAGGCCCAAAATATCATAGTAATCATTTTTTGGATGACTATACTTTAGACCAATCATTCCTGGCAATAACAGATTGTGTCCACCAACACCTAATAACCAAAAGAAAGTATTTCATCTTACCACTTTAATGATTGCTCTTAAAAAGTAGTACGCTCTTCTAAGATCCCAAAAAAATGTTTATTACAAATCTTTGTCTGAAATATGTTTAACCGTCCATGATAATAAAGCACAACCCTCACCTAGATTTGTTTAAGGTCTTCCATTAACCCTGGCACTTTTTAGAACTTGTTGTGTTTGATATATTTTAAAATGGGGGTAAGTATCCAGCCATTCATGATAATATTACACCCTGTACTCACCCAAGGGGTGCCAAAAACTACTACTAGATGACATATAGATCCGTTCTTAGATCTATTTTCCTCCGAGGCTAGCATTTTTGGACAAGCCATGTTAGTAATTTTGTTGGTTTTTGAGGTCTCTTTGCTTTTGTAGATGATCTCTCTATTCGCAGCCTCCCTCCATACAGACTCTCCATATCCCCCCACTTATCTCCTCAACCTTAAGCAGGAGTTAAGACCATTATTAAGGATAACACCTACAAGATCTCCATCCATACTTTTTGGACTGCATTGTCTAAGCCTCTAAATGCAAAGTGGGCATTCTACTTTGGGTATTTCCATTTTCTAATGGTCTCATCATTCATCCTAACTACATTCACCACCATTGGTCATATGGCCATAGTTTTCCTCTTGGCCATCTTATTTTATGTTCTCACTAGCTGAGAGTAGATATTAACCATCACATGTTCAACGTGGGGAATACACTACAAGATTTTCTAATTATAAGAAAGGAAGGAGGAATATTTTATCTTTGTATGCTCAACTTATAATGAGATTGGAGGGAGATATTACTGCCATTTCAGAGACTGTAGAGGATGTTTATCTGTCTTATCTAGATATCTTGTCAAAAGTGTTTTGCCTTGTTCCCAGAGAGGTGGATAAATTTAACCATCACCTACTACAAATCTCTCCAGTTCCAACTACTGGGATCACCTATTTCTTCCCTATTATGACTAATAGTAGAATGAATCATCCTGAATCTATGGTAGATAATCAAGATGATAGTGTAGACCCACCAAACACTTCCCCTTTACCTGGTAGTTGCTCGAAATTTGTCCCATTCTAGTGGAATAGTTCATGGTGTATTATTAGATGTTCCAGTAAAGCTCATATTCCCCCCACCAAGGCTCCAAATTCCCCAGCACCATGTTCACCCCTCATGGTATGGTATCCTGTGCAAGCAGTTTGTTTATTATGTTTTGAGCCATGTGTATCCCTTGGGTGACTTTGGAAAAATAAATAACTCCGACTTGTGGTTTCTTAGATACAGGTTGATGAAATCTCTATTGCACTGCCACAATTGGGATGGAATGGGGATCATCAAAACTAATATGTAAACCTAGTCACGTGCCATGAATAAGTTATCAAAGTATTGGAAAGAAGGGAGGGTTGGATTATGCTCCTTTGTAACTATGTCAATCACAGAGCTCCTTTGGGTAAGTTGTCATCATAGGTCATGAACCTATAAATCCTTGTTGTCACCCCAATTGTGATTAAAGCTAAGGGGACCTCTGTTGCTCAAAGTATCTGCAAGACCTGGGAGGTTGTTCAGCCTTTTCTAAATTGGAAAGGACCAAGATTCACACTTGGCATGTCTATAAGCAATCGCTCAATAAGGTTATCACCTATCCTCTTAAATGAATGAACACTGTGGCCAAGTTACTTTGGTTCTCAGCCTTGAGATTCTTTAAAAATATAAGTAACAATGTTCAATACCTCTTCCATTCTCAATTAACAAAAAAATTGTGCACCAATGTTTCATTAGACCCAAGCAAATGGAAATTCTTATTGTGCAAAGAATACACTTGTATGTGCTAATATTTCATTGCAAATTACCATACATGCCCAAAAGGTGGAGCTAGGCATGCTGCATCTATGCCATGTCCTAGAATATTGGGGAAGGGGCACCATGCATCACAAATAGGTAGCCTCCTAGTAAGTTGGTCCCCCCTTCTATTCGTTCTTGACAAACTCATCGTAGCAAAGGAAGCCCAAGATACAAAGTTGGTAGAGTCGCGTGAGAGAGTAGAGAGCATCACCACAACTCAATAGCCATCTAACATGGCTATTAAATGATAACTTTCTAACCATTGCAATCTCAAACTTGCTATGTATTGATGGCATTTTTTTGAGACTGAATATTTTTGTTGTTTAGCCAAGTGGCTCTAGGAAGATATTTGATTTAAATGATTAAGGCCAAGTGGCTCTATGAGGTTGCATGCATCAAATCATCTTCGCTTAATGATAAATTGGCAGTCTTTGGTTATGGACCAGTACAGAGCATGGAAGCAAGTGACACCCATGTCTTCCCATACAATGGCTGTAACAGAAAATTAGGTTCCTATACCTGCACTAAAAGAATGCCTAGAACAAGGAAATTGACATATGCAGTCCAATGGATATGTTGAACTCTTCATCTGTGTGAAGAAAGGATGCTATGACTATGAATGCCTGCAAAAAAAATTATACAGCTGAAATAGAATCACTGTCTAAAAAACCAATGTGACAACCTCAACCATACAAGGGAATTAAAACAACAGAGGCACTACCATCAGTGAAGGCAGTGGGAAAAGCTCAATACTTTAAAACAATTCCCATTAAGAGCCTTGAAAAGAAGCTGTGCAGTATAATAAATTTCATCATGGTAGAAGAGCACAAACCTGGTCATTTCGTGCCACAGAAAAGTTCAGAAGTTCAGGGGCAGCATGCCCACATCTATAAATTCGGCGCAGGCAATCCTTCTGGTTCTCTAATTCCTGGTAGCGGGCAATTTCACTTTCAAGATTGATCTTCTCTTTCTCCATTATCAAGAAGTGAAAAAATTTCACTCATCCTTCCATAATTGCATAATTTCACTCATCCTGGTCATAATTTCATTCATCCATAATGTCAACTATTCAGGGAGAAAAAAGCAGTGAGTTCAGGAACGGAAAAGCAAAGGGAAAAGCAGTGAGTTCAGGAACTGAAAAACCAAGTCTGTGATTCCAGCAAGGGAAAAGCGGGGACATAAAAGCAGTGATTCCAGCAAGGAAAAAGCAGGGACGGAAAAGCAGTGATTCCAGGAAGGGAAAAGCAGGGACGGAAAAGCGAAGTCAGGGAGAGAAAAGCAGTGATTTCAGGAAAAGCAGTGAGTTCAGGGACGGAAAAGTGAAGTTTGTTAGTTCAGGAAGAGAAAATCAGTGAGTTCAGGGACGGAAAAGCAAAGTCTGTTAGTTCAAGAAGAGAAAAACAATGATTTCATGAATGGAAAAGCAATTTGCGCTTGTTCTGTCAGTTGTAGAGAAAAGCAGTCGGTTCAGAGAGGAAAGAGCGCTTTGAAATCCATTGAAAGAAAAAGCAGTCAGTTTAGAGAGAGACGCAATTTGTATAAATATGCAACCCAGCCCACCGCCTATTCCTAACCGTTAAAAGGAAGCGGAAGTGGGAATAGTGGCTTTGCTTGAGAGAGTCGTCTATATATCTTAATGTTACATAATTTTAGAGTATTTTTCAACTTCTTGTATGCATGTCTATCTGTATGTATGTGATAGGGAAGGAGGTGGAGTGCACTGCACTGCATTGGAGGTGAATTGGTTTCAAAAATCTACTATTCACTGCTCTAAAAGAACCTATGCCGAATGCTATAAGAGAACCTCTGCTGAATGCGGTTGAGCTGCCTTCTACACAATGGAGATCCAGGGTTTCACTCATTAACAGTAAGTATCACTGATTTCTTCTTTTAATTCATGTACTAATTCATTTAAAAACCACTCTGCAAAACCCTAGATAGTATTTTCTTATATACTTCCTCTATCCTCTATCCTCTGTGTATCACTCTGCTACCTCTATCCTCTGTATATCACTCTGCCGCCTCTAATTTAGTAGTAATATGCGAACATGGGTTTCAAACCTGAGCTGAGTAATATGCGAACATTGGTATCTGTGTATCACTTTGCCGCCTCTATCCTCTTTATATCACTCTACCACCTCTAATTCAGTAGTAATATGCGAACCTGTGAACTCAAACTTGAGCTGAGTAATATGCTGCCTCTATCATTCTGCTGCCTCCAATTTATTCAGTAGTTATATGCGAACCTATGATCTCAAACCTCAGATTCTTCCTACATGTGGATTACATATGTTTAAGTATACTTTTAGGGCTAGAAATATTTCTTTAAACTCTTAGTTTACATCTTACTGAAATTGCAACAGATGGTTGCAATCTGTGGCCCATACCTTGCAGAAAATGGCGCCTGCCCACCAGGTGGTTTGAGTTTCTGCAGGAAATGCCATCTGCCCGCCAGTGGTTTAGATTTTTAATATGCTTTGAATGTATATGTTATGTCACCGTTGTTTTTTTTAATATGTTTTTTTAATATGCTTTGAATGTATATGTTATTCAGGTTTTTTTTATAATACTTAATCTTAGTCTTAGAATTCACATGTCATGAGCCGGGAAATGCCATCTGCCTGCCAGTGGTTTAGGTTTTTAATATGCTTTGAATGTATATGTTATGTCGTCATTGTTTTTTTTAAAATACTCTTTGAATGTATATGTTATGATCTTTAAAATACGCTTTGAATGTTATAATACTTATGAGCTTTAAAATACGCTTTGAATGAGCTTTTCTTCAGAGTTAATGTTATAATACTTATGCTTAGAATTTACATGTCATGAGATTTTCTTCATGTGTTAGAGTTAATGCTTTCTGTATATTTTGAGAAACAATATGCTGTCCCTAATTTTGACTTACAGTTTGTATATATATATTCTTTTAATATTTAGGGTTCGACTTACAGTTCGTTTATTTTTTAATTGTTGATAAAGTTTGTGTAGTTTAAAATTTGTA
>LPNX010838103.1:262842-294135 GCA_001517045.1 Pseudotsuga menziesii | reverse complement strand
AGGAGGGGGAGGAAGGGGAGGTAGAGGAGGGGAATGAGGAAAAGGGAGAGGGAGGGGGAGGAGGACAGAGGTGGATATGGAGGTGGAGGTATAGGAGGGGGGTGAGGCAAAGAAAGGGAGGAAGAGGAGGGGGAAAAGGAGGAGGGGGAGGAGGCAGAGGGAAAGAAGAAGAGGAAGGGGGGAAGTAGCTTGATATGTTTACTCTGCAATTCCATAGATTTCACTGAATTCTAATGTGCCAAGCAAAAATTAGGGTATTTTTTATCAATTTTGTCTTTTTCATAAGGTAGAACATGTATGAATTGCCACATGTCCAATTATGTATCTTCAAATATGGAACGTATACCAAACATACTATATTCTATCTTATTTTCAATTCAACTAGTGGCACTCAATTTGGAGTTTTGAAACTTCAGATATAATAGTTTTACATAGAACACCTATTTAGGGCTAATTTTTTTGTTATTCAAATTTTCTAAATTACACCTCCTTTATCTCCAAAACAATAGCAACCCAAAATATTAAAAATGGAAAAAAATACTTCCTAATGTCCTTTTTATTCCATGTGAATTTCAAATCTCAAAACATTGCAGAGAAAAAATGGGAGAGAAAATGCTAAAATGAATCATTTGAAAGGGCCAAACCCCATTCAAAATCCCCTTCACTTTGACAAAGATAAATCCAAAAGTGCAATATTATAAACCATTCTTATATCTAAAAGGAATCTTAAGTGAAATCTAGAGCATAATTCTTCACTATCCATTCATCAACTTTAGTGGTACTATTTATGTTAACATTAATTTCCAATTAGTATCACGATGAGTGTAGAGTAAGGTCATAGGATGGACTTGTTGGTATAACTCAACATTTCTTATATTCCTACCTCATCCAAGTGGGTATTCAATAAGTATTATGCTATAGATCTATATCTAGTGATTTGATAGTGTAGAGTTGAATGAGCTTGTTATCTTTTTTACATGTCATTATTGATGATAATGTTATTAATCTCTAATTTGATACTAATCATCAAATTGGTAGACTATGCCTCTAAGCTTGAAATTCAATTATTATAATGAAATTGATAAGCATGTATGAGATATCTCCATACCTAAGGAGATCAATGGAGATGTGCACATTTAAATATTATGTAATAAGAGTTGGTGCAATGTAAAAAAAAAAAGATTAATCAATAGTGACTCATGAAACAAGAAAATCATAATATCAACATGTGTCCTACTCTAACACTATACAATATGCATTGATGTGTGCTTCAAGGTAGAATGCATAATCTACAGCTATAGGAAAAACACACCTTGTGCACAAAAATCTGAATATGGAATGTGATGCTAGTTCCATGTAATGGCTAAGATAAGAATATACAATGAGGCTCAAAAACAATACTTATACAATAATATTTTACATATTTTAATGACCTAATGGAATCACTAAGGTTAATCCTAATAGCGTGTCTTGGGAACTAAGAAACAATGATAATGTTCATTGTGGCACATTGTAATTCTCGTCAAGGTAGTGCAACATACCTTTTGTAATTCTAAGTCATCATTATGGGTTAAACTTGCACAAAGGATCTTGCTCATTAGAAATGCATATATTTTTTACAATTATCATCTATTTTGTGTTGTTCTCGTTAAAAAAAAAGCTCAATTTTGGGAATAAAATACCATACTTTCTAATGCAAAAAAATAAAAATCAATATAGAGGGACTTTGTGTGTTAGAAGTAGTCTTTGTGCAAGTGTTTTGAATCAATATGAATCTAATGGGTACACAACCAAAGATAATTTAAAGAGACCGTTGAGTTACAATGCAATTGCATTTTCATATACTCTACGGTGTGGATGAGGCCATCTCAAAAATGAAGGTAGAGTGGAGGTAGTGGGGAAGTTTTGAAGCTAGAGGATTATTTGGATCCATCCATGTGACTTTGAACTAAAATTTGTCGATATATTCATGAATACCTGCGTTAACATACGCCTTTGTGAGATTAGGAGAATCAATAAATAAATTTAAATAGGGGAACTTACATTTCTCAAGATTTAGATACTAAAGAATACAAGTGACTAGAAAACCAACTAACTCCAAATCCTTGGATAATTATAATGAGAGTTATCCATGCACCAAAATATTGTGCAACATACACACATGGGAACTAAATAGGGTGAATTCAAGGAAAACAATTAAATCATCTCAAATTATCAAGGGATCCTCTTCTTTGGAATGAATGTTATTTTAGCAAAATGATGATGACAACCATCCTAATGTGACTCCAATCTATCTACGTGATATGTGTCCCAAACCTGACATGTAAAATTAAAAGGGATAACTATAATGTGGTAAAGTCAATTCTTAATCGAAATACATTTGAAACTTGAGCTGAAAACATGGTATTTTTAAGGTTCTTAATGTTTTGTAACCATTATTATTACTTTTGTTGTTGTGACTAGACCAAAACATGATCTTGAGAAAATTAGACCCAATTCTAACAAATTATACTTCTACCAATTGTAATAAGTTTTTATGTGACAATGGTAGTTGCTTATATTTTAGATATGCCGAATCCATAGTTCATGTTTTTCAAGGTTGACTTATAGACCATTATCATCATAAAAAAATAATCAACCTACAATATCATTATCATCGTAGAAAAAGTATCATCCTACATTTGAAATCTTGTGACTATGTGAGATAACAAAACAATGTCGTTAATATCATAAAAAAATAATAGAATGACATTGAGAATTCCAAGAGAAAGCAACCATATATGTCTCCTCTTTTTTATTTAGATACTATTGGTTCAGTAATATAAATTCCAAAGAAAGTAGATAATAGTGGGAAACATCATTTGCCATTATGGTATTATGTACTCAATATTGCCCATTTTAACAAAATTGAGGGTTTTCCATAAACACAAAATTAGATATCTAACCAAGAAGGAAGATCCCACAAAAGAACGATATGGTAACAATATTGTGCAATTATTCTCCAACAAGTATATAAAAATTAAAAAAGGTCCACACCTTCTAATCAAATGTAGAATGTGTAAAGCAAAGGATTTCATTGTATATTTTTTCAAAAATGGAATGAAACCTTTATGGAATAAATGGCTTATGAAACATTAAATAATGAAATGGTATCAAATATTTGAAATGATGCTCCAACAAGTCTATAAAAAATCAAGCCAAAGTCAAATAATGAAGATGAAAGTTTGAAGCCTAATGATGAAGGGTCAATGAAGAAAGTTAAGAGGAAAGTTAAGAAGAAATGAAGTACATCCAACTGTTCTTATTGCAGCAAGGGATTTCATCTTGAGAACAAATGTTTCAAGAAGAAAATGGAAATCATGTCTCATCTTCTTGAGAAGCATAACATTGAAGTTCCAAATGGGCTAGAGAAGCCTGTTGATTCCTTAGAACGTTGTCATAGTGCGTAGTTCCAAGGTGATATAAACTATGACTTGAGTGCTAGAGTTAAATTATTTCATCTAATATCTGATATATGAGAATCATAAATCTTAGTTTCTTTATTTGATAATCCACCTATCAGTCTCCTATATTCATCTCCCAATGATTGTGATTTTTCACTAGATCCTAACTTGTCTATAAGAAACTCTTATTCACTCCATTAAAATGGTTATAATTCTGATTTTGAAGAATATTTTCAGGCTGATATGCATGTTATGACATCATCCATACCATCTAACATACCTCTGAATACTCCTAATATTATACAAACTCTAAGTTCACTAGTTGATTCCTCATTGGTTTCTTATGGTGTGTTACTTATATCAAATGGTTTCAAGTCTTGTCTATATTTCACTGGTTGGTTATATATGAACTTAGTCATCATTAGATTTATATTACACATATTTGGATATGTTCTAAGCACTTATGGTTCATATATCAACATCATCCATCATTCATATTTTTACACTCATCAGTTCTCCCTGGTTGCTCATACTTTTCCTAGTCTAGCCCCATATCCTCATAGAGATGCTATAGCTTTGGTATTTGTTGTTACATATGATAATATTTATGATATATCAGAGTCTTTTAAGCCACATATCATATTTTGTAAGGTGATACATCATATTGGAAGAATGATATGTGATCCACATCACAATTTTGCAGCTATACAAGGAACTTATTGTATTAACTTTTGTACTCTTTGGGAAGGAGTATGCACATGTATCTTTTACTTTTCAAGATATATTTGCAAATAAGAGCATGTTAGCATAAAGAAGCATTCATATAATTCTCCTACTTTATTATATGATGAGATACAAGAAGTATCTCCTCTTCTTTCTTGCAAGTTCTACACTCTAACGCATGCTCATGGAGTCTACAATTTCTTCATCAAAGTATTTCACCAAAAGTAGTTCATTCATCTCATTCAAGTGAATATAATGACATAATTGAAGACTGTTGTTCAAATTTTTTCCTTGACCTTTCTTGAGGGAGTATTTTCCCCATGTGGTTTTGCCTCTTTCCTCACTTTTCTGGACATAAATAATTGTAAAGGGTGACCATAGCCTTGTTGTTGGGCCCTATATGCACCTATATGCATCTATATTTATGATTATTTCAGACATATCATCATAAAGTCAGAATTAAAGGGGGGTGTTGGGATATTATAAACCCACTTCATACTTAGGATAACAATATTTTATCATTTCTTATTCCTACCTACTAGCCTAGATAGTTGGAATCCAATTGCAACACTTGGTCAACACTTTCCATATATACCCCATGAGTGACTTTATCCTACTTCTGGTTAGATACTGCCCACTTTATTGACTGCCAAAATTAGCAATTGCGCCTTCATGTAGATTCTATCTTTATCTTTCTTTATTCCATCCTTTTAGTGTATAAGGTAAAGCTAGTCAACTAGGAAACTGTTATTTTTGTTCCCAACCCACCCTCCATGATTTTCACTCCATATTCCAGAATTAGCATGTTTTTCCATCACTCATGACAACTCACTCAGGCTTTAGCTAATTCGTGAGATCCTTGACAGAGTTGGAAAGTGCTTTAGCCACCTGTGGGGGTTTATCATATTTAGTAAGCCTGATTTAAGAGCTAGCATGAGTTGTCTTCCACCAGCTGAATTTTTCTTTATAAGGATGCATTACTATTGTAATAATCAATCAATTATTCATTCTTCACTTCTTCGTGTGATTTAGTCTCTTTATTCTTCTCTCTATTTTCCTTATGCATGCTTGCGAGAATTATCTTGTAGCTATATCTTCTTCACGTGATTTCTTCTTAGCTTTAGAGCTTCTATTTATACATGGTATTAGATCTCTCCTATACACTGTAGCCATAACAACCACATTTTTTGGGGAAATACTTTCAAATATTCTCCCTTATCTATGGTAAGAGGAAGTTATAAAAGTAATCAGGAATTCTTTAGGTATGTGTCATTTTTATGACAAGCAACAATACTCTTGATTGTGCCACATTGTTTGAAAAAAAACACTTAAATACCTACAAGATGATGTCTGAAGAGTAGGAGACAAAAAATGAAACAAAATGTTAGCTAAAATAACACACATGGATGCAGCGATTGTTTTGAACAAATCATTTTGTATATACCTAACCAAAAAATGAAACCCTATGGTAGAGGCCAAGGGATTCATAAAATACTTTAGAACCCATATGAAAACTTTTAAAAAGACAAAAGGATAAAAAAGATATTAATGTGGATTTTATCATAAGTAAATGTATAAAGAAGAGGAATCTTTATCTTGCAACAACCACACTCTTAGCATTACAATGACATGTGATCCAAAATAACTAGTGAAAAATCTTATCATATGAAGAAATACACACAAATATCACTTTATTCTAGAAAATGAATTAAGATGATAAACTTATTGGTTATCAATATGTCTTCAAATTTGGAAATTTCAACCATATATATGTAAAGAAAAATAAACACTCCATATTTATCTCAATTTATACATAATTATAATATTCATTCTCTTCGCACACTAATATAGTTGTGGTTCTAACTTTTAGACATTATTGGAAGAATGGTTAGGACTAAACCCTAGCAGGTAAGCTTCCCTTGTGTAGGTTGTCTTTGTTTTGACAATATATATTTAAAAACAAAACTTTTAGTTTAATGGAAACTTGGAACTAGACAAATGGTTGTGAAGATGAACCAAGCTCAAACGCTGGTAGGTATGGTCCCCCTTGAGCGAGTTTTTTTTTTTTCTATGAGTTTTGTTTTAAGTAAGTATAAAATTAAAATTTTCATATATCATATGCTTATAAAAAAATCCCAAATCCTTTCTCATATCCAAAATGAGACATATATATGTCCTTGTAGACACCATACAACAAAAAGATCTGCAATCACATATTTATCTTTAAAACCCAAATTAAAATTTTCATATATCATATGCTTATAAAAAAACCCAAATCCTTTCTCATATCCAAAATGAGATATATATCTGTCCTTGTAGACACCATACAATGAAAAGATCTGCAATCACATATTTAGCTTTAAAATCCAAATTGAATTTTTTATATATCATATGCTTATAAAAAAATCCCAAATCCTTTCTCATATCCAAAATGAGACATATATATGTCCTTGTAGACATCATACAACAAAAATATCTGCAATCACATATTTAGCTTTAAAACCCAAAAAACTTGGTCCAAAATTCAAGTCTGTATATCTATATACTCTCCAAAAAGGAGTAAATTCCACTTATACAGTCATCCATAAGTATTGTTCAAAAAAGAAAAAAAATCCAACACCAATTTATTATAAGAATAAGGGCATTATAATCTTCATAAAAAACAAAGTCAGAATAGACAAAGTAGAGCCCATTTAAGTATTCCTCCACGGTCCACTCACCTAATAGAAGTCATAAGCACTTTTTTAACAAGATATTTTCCCTTTTATTATATTGAGATAGATGTATGAAAATGAAAACCTGTGTAAAACCTTACAAGATATCCCAAATTCATAAAATAAGGGTTGAAGGGTAAAATTCCTCAATATTCCTTTCTAAATCATTTAAGGACCAAGATTAAATCCCCAAAGAGTTGTATTCCCTATTTTCACAAGGTTTTCTCCCTTTCATTCCATCAAAACAGATTTGTGCAAATGAAAGCTTTGTAAAACCTTCAAAGGTACCAAAATTTCATCAAATAAGGGTTGAAGAGTAAATTCCTTAATATTCTTTTTTGAACCATTTAATGACCAGGAGTAAATCCCAAAAGATTTATATGCTTGTGAATCCATATTCAACTATTAGAATTAAAAGTTAAATTCAAGGCCATTAACTCATCTAAGCTATTATATCCATATCCAATGCATGCTTTGAAACTCATTGTATGGAAATTATAGAAGAGAAGTAAGCCACCAACACCTACCATAGGAGGCTCACCTTGAGTTTCCATCGAAATAAACCCAAGGTTTTTTTTTGTCTAGGAATTTTCTCTAACATGTCAAAGAAGCTTTGGAACTTTCACTTGCTTGTAGAAGCTATATTGTTTCACCCTTGTATAACACATTGGACTTGAGGAATAACCTTGTTGTCAAATATTACAGGATTTATGGTAATCCAAATTCCTCAATCAATAATCAAAGCAAATTCCCTAAAATGTATTTTGGTAGGTTTTCCACACCAAATTTTGAACCCCCTCTTCAATAGTATCTCCAACCAAGCACCCATTAATCCTATGAAACCCTTTATTTCCTTCCAAAAATGTTTAGCAAAACTACATGACATTATTAAGTGGTAATTTGTTTCATCACTTCCCATGCATAGACTACACCAACTAGGTCCTTTGAAATTCATGTTTGTAAGTTGTACCAAGTTATAAAAAAACGTTTAAAATAAATGACATAAAAATGTGAATTTTAGTAGGACATTCGAAACGACAATTTTTTCTCCACCACCATCTCTAAAGTTCCTCGTCTCCTTGTGTGGGGAGTGTTTAATAACCCTCCCTATGTGTATAAACCTTGGAACGGTTCAAATTCCATACCAAAGAATCATTCACCTATTTAATTCTAACATAGATTGGTATAGCTTTGCTACATAGTCATCCATAATCATCTCACATAGGTTCATCTTCCTCCCTTAATCTTGAATCCCTTGTAGAAAACCACTCTTGATGCTAGATTGTAGTCATATTCAAGTATTTGATGTAAGGTGTTTATTCCTCTACTCCTTATATGTTTTATAATGTGCATTGGAAGCCAGTAATCTCCACCACTACCTATCCAAGGATCCACCCTAACATAGACCTTTGTATCTTTTCCCACAAACCAAGAAATCCAATTCCCCATCAAAGAAAATGCAATAAAATAGCATTACAAATGACATAAATGTTATAAGGGTTATTGACAAGGTTTTAGATCCAATCCCCCCTCTCTATACATATACATATACATATACATATACATATACATATACATATACATATACATATACATATACATATACATATATATATATATATCTATATATATATGTATGTATATACCTATATACATATATGTAGATATATGTATCTATATATCTACATATATGTATACACACATATGTACACACACACACACACGCAAACACATATACATATACATATATGCATATTTATACATGCATATGTGTGTGTGTGTGTACACAACATGCCAAAATATTTTCCCTTGAAAAAACCCCAAGCACTTTTAGCTACCAAGGCTTGAGAAAAGTGAAAAATATTTTTCAATCCCTACCATCCCATTGCCTCCGAACCATATGAACAAAAAATAACAATTGCAAAAATGAGTGTTAAGAATATGGAAAATACAATGAGATTAAACAATAATGAATTTTCACAAATTCTAAAGTCAAATATTTGAGAAGTTATACAAGTTGAAAATCCTTTGTGAGAAAAAATCAAAGATTGCTTATCAAGAAGTACAAAGAAATTTAAAAAAATTCTAATAAAACTATCATTATTCCTTTTGAAAAACTATATAGGTGGAAATCCAAGTAAAGTTATTGTGTTCAAATTGTTCTTTAAAAATAGCAATTATTGTAAACATGGAGAATTTTCAAAGTAGATTGAAATAGGCACTCCAAAAGAATGTCATTAAAAATTATTCTACACATTGATGTTATTGAATAGCATGGAAAGTTTCTTTCGAGATGAGATGAGATAACAAAGTCCCTCTCATGGTTACAAATTACCCTCGTGTGATAGGGTTCCTTCAAGTGAAAATCACAGCCCATTCACTAGCATATCTATAACAAATTCCAACAAATATGTGCCAAGTATCATTAGGTTTCAAGCCCAAGCTAATTTATTCTTGTTTGAGGAAAAGCTATGGAAAAAATAATAATATATTTCTAGAAATCAAAGCCTTAATATTGATAAAAAATCTAAAGCAATCAAATTGATCTTGATTGGATGGATGTCATCTTTCATTTAGACCTATCGATTCTAGGTCCAAGGAAAAAATCCTTTATCCTTTATGAATGTGACCTAGTAGGAAATTTTAAAAGTTGTGGTATAATGAAATATCCATAGAATCATGGGCCATAAAATAACAAAATCCAAATTTCCATGGAGAAGTATTTATGTTTGCTTTAGAAAAAGGTTTCTTCATTTTTTTTATTCCACATGGAATATCGAGACTTTATCTTTTGCTCAAGACCCTACTTAATGGGATCCATGGATTTGTTTCTAATTAGGTGATTTATTGATTTCAACCCAAAATAAGAGATCACAAAATCCCTATAGGCTACATTACCATAAGATCCCATGGGTTGATGGAACCATATACATGTGCTATAATATAAGTTTATTTCTTTCAAATGTAATTTGTGTCATTAGCATTGACACTTCACCAAGAATTGTCCAAAGATCCAAGAAATAAAATTTTCCCTAAAGCAAAATATGAATAATCATAGTAATCAAGCATAGACTTATTTCAAGTCATTCTCAAATAATAATAATAAAAACCAAGGTGACACGACAACCAAATGTATATTAAAAAATCCATCCATTGTAAACAAAACATAGATTTGAGATCCTCAAAGTTACAAAGGAAGTACAATAATAGTCCGAAGGAATACCTAGAATTAATTTCCATCATAACCAAAAGACTCGAGCAATAGCATTCGACATCTCAAAGAAATCATCAAATACTACAACTGAGCCCTCAATGCAACATGCATGTTAATCTAAAACTTACAAATCACAATATTTCATCAAAGTCCCAAGGAAGGAATCTCATCACTCTCCACCTCTCACGAGGAGGACATCAAGGTGAGAACATAGTCAAATAAATGTTTAGCCAAATATTTTCCTCGATCATCAGTTAAACCCAAAAACCTTTCTTAAACAAGAGAGAACTATCCTAAATAGTTCAGTATGTATTGCAAATATGTTTTGATTCTAGTCCAGTTCTAAGGATCTATACTCATAGATATTTTCATAATTATGCTTCTTAAATAGTTAGAACAATTCAATATTTAGGAAAACATTTTGAATTTTGGACATTTTTTAAACACAAACTTCAAAAGAAACTGTTTACGATTGATTGTGTTTCTATACTATACAATTCAACTACAACAATTTTTTAATATAATTATTAACAATCTCTATATAATAATTTTTTTATTTTTGTTTATTCTATACTTGAAATTAATTATCACAATATGCCTCGGAAAATGACATTAAAATTCCATGGATGTGGTCTCATTCCTTGTTGCTTCTAAATTTGTCAAAGTGATTTCCACACACCAACCAAACAATGATTGGTGATTGCTACATTGACAAAATGATGATAATAAAATTTTAAAAGTTAAATGAATATGTTCTAAAAGTTTTAAAAAAATAATAATTTTTAACATTTTCCTTGAAATGATTTATAGTATGTTCACTAGTACAAAATGAGGAATTAGCTACTAGGTGACTAAAAATTCTAGTCACCACAGGTTTTCCAAGTGATTTACTACTAAATATGAGCAATTTTGATTGACCCAACTATAAACGACTAAAATTAACGACTAATTTAGTCACCAGTTAACAAATATGACTAGATAATAAGTGACAGAGTTAAAAATGACTAAAATAAATGACTAATTTAGTCACGACATAAAAAATGACTAGCTAGAAGAATATGAATTAGTCATTTATGTTAGTCATTTTTAATTGTGTCATGAAAAATTGCAAATTTGGCAATGAAGTGTAATTTTTGTAAGTTGTCTACCTTCTATTAGTAATATTAGTGCCATGCACCTCGATCTTAAGAGATCCAACAAAGCAATTGCATGAACTTTTAGCCTTATGGGGGCATTTATGGTTCGCCCAAAAAAAAAATTTCTCTAGCTTTCTATTTTTGGCGAATCAAAGGTCATGATAATTGATTGGGCCAGAGCTCTCACCAAGTTGCAATCACCGAGTTATATATGATTGTTGGTTGAAAAGGATTGGGATCCTAAAGAATTGTTTTCTTTCTTTATCCTTCAGGCACTTGTACAGGGAGTTCAATTCTGACGCGGGAAACCTATCAAATCTTGCGATAGGAGACTACCCTGGTATTCTTCACTAATTATGTAATTAGTACTCAAACAGAATCATGAACACTGAAGGTCGCTTTATCTACTTCTAGTTTCTCCATTCTGGTTTTGCCTTGGACTGTTTTAGGTTGTATCTGCATGACAACTCTCAGGAGCCCTGCTATTTTTTGTCTCACAGTTATTTTGTCTTTTCCGCATTTTTCCTTTCTACAGGTTTATGGGTAGAATCCCTCTCATTTATTTTTGGATATTAATGTAATGTTTTGCCCAGGGCTTCAATATTGTCTTCTATCCTACTTTGAAGGGGATTTTACATGAACAACTATGATGTAATTTTGATTCTTATGAATAACAAATTACATATTTTTTTACAATGAAAAAAACCATTAATATAGAAAGAATCCACCATGTTTTTTTCTATATTTAGAAAAAACAATTTAAAAAGCTATATTTTAACAAAATATATAATTTATATTTCAATAAATAGAGATTCCATAATTTTTTCATTTACACCTTGGAAAAAACACAATTTAAAACAACCTATTTTGACAAATATATAATATATATTTTTATGTATAAATTCATTTCCATTTTTCTTGTTTAACCCGTGCTTTAGGTTATTTCTTTTTTAAGCTTCAGATTGAATTGCTTTATGTTGTTTCCTTTTAAAAATTTTGTACACTTTGGATTGAATAGGGAATGGAGAGAAAGAACAAATGGAGAGAACCAACAATGGCAGGCGGGCAATCACAATCACAATCTTTTCATTTCAGCATTTATGGCATTTCTGGTTCTGCAATTTCCTCTCAGGCTCTTTCCATGGCCATGGAATTTTCGCTTGCTGGTCCGTCTTCTCGTTTCTTGCTTTCAAGATGGATCGCATCTTCTCATTTGGTGTGTTGTGTCTTTCTTGAATCTAGATGTCAGTGTTTGAGTCTCGAGAGTAGGCATCTCTGCCCGCGTCTATTTGTGATAGAGAACGGTGGTCGCCTCGAGGGAAAATGGATTAGGGGATTGGATATGATTCTTTCTATGATATTTATTTATGGTCGTACGTCCTTTTTCTCCCCATCTGTCTTTTTTTTCATTTTTGATGCTATGTATGGAGGGAGCAAGGAAAATGAACAAGCATTGGATGTACAGACCCTTAGTATTATTAATTTCTTTTGCACACTTTGGGATTGATTTTGTATTATTATGTGATTTACTTATTATGCTTTACATTTAATGGAAGTGTGACCCAATTGTTTAGTAGATAATATATGTCAAACATTTTATGTTTAATGGAAGTGTGACCCAATTTTTGTTGAACTAGTGGAGTTATTTTATAATATTTTATAATATATTTAAAAATAGTATTTTAGTTTTTTTTTAAAAATATATATAGCCATATTTATATATTTATATTAAGTATTCTATAAAAGTTTATTAAATATAAAAATAGTTTTTTAGTATAAATTGTCGGGAGATCAAGTCTCACTAAAGGTACTTTAAATTATCAAAATATTAATAACATAAAAAATTTGGTTAAATTTTTTCTAAGTTTTTTTAACATAAAAATAATTTGTTACAATAAACAAAGTAATTTATTAAGATCCCATAAATTTAAGTTGATCCCCCTCTCTCCATCTCTCTATAAAATAAATAAAATAATTTACAAATTCTTTTATATTTATACATTCCAATTGAAGAAAAATTTAAACTAATATATATTTTGGTTTCCAAACCCCCCCAAAAAATGAAATTATGGATAAACCTCAAATAAAACTTAAGCCTAAAACATCTATGTCTAATAGCACACTCTTGCAAAAAGCACTACAACTTTATATTTCGATCAAAAATTTGTGCAAAACTAAAACATCTATGTCTAATAGCACACTCTTGCAAAAAGCACTACGACTTTATATTTCGATCAAAAATTTGTGCAAAACATAATAACATAGCATTATCATATACGATCAACTTTAACAATCATAATTTCAAAAACTAAAGATTATTTTCCTCAACAAATATGTTGGAAATCGAACCTTTTTGTAAGATTCCTTTTGCATTGCGTCAAGCTTCATAAAGCATTCATTATTTGATAAGTAAATCATCTTTCAAGATATCCTTTGCTTATCCTTTAATTCTCCAAAATCATGATGGATGGAGACATTACATTAATTGTTCCTTGTTTTTTTTTCACTACCTTCACTCCATCCACGATAAGAGTTAACCATAAGTTTTCTAGCTTATTTTTCTCCTTTGGTCAATTAATAATTACCTTGCATTTCTCTTTAAGTAATTTTGACTTTAAAAGTTTTAATATGTTATCATTCTATTATAAATATTTAAAGTAAATAAAATTATTTTCTTCTATAAAAAGGCATATTTAAAGTAAAGAAAACCACTACTCCTCTAAAAACAAAATTGTTGCACTGGATATAACTATATAACAAGATGTTGACTTGGGGTATATTCAAGAAGATATCTTGGCATGGAGCACATTTAGGAGGTTTATGTAAATTATTAGAGGCATATCTTTGAATTTTTTTTTTTTTGTTGACTAGTCAATTTTTCTTTATAAAACCAAATACCTTCAAAAATAAAAAATAAAAATAATCAAAAGTTAAAATTAACATTGTTTAATATTTCTATATATTATTAATATTACCAAAAAAATACTTAAAATCATTTTTAGTAATATAAATAAAACTAACCAAACACAATTATGTCTATACCAACATAACCTATATTTAAACCTTACCACGTTATAATTCCATAGTTCAAACGATGGCATTTTTTTTATGTTATATGGTTATAACACATAAAGTTTGACATTACCACTTGTATACAATCTCTTCGTGGCATGACCTTGGATAAAGATATGGTTAAGATTTATGATGTGGCATATTATAATATATTAACAATCCACATTATATTGGTATGGTTTTAATGGATATAAACATATGCCTTTGTGATTTGTTTTAAACATTGGCGCTTATGGTTTAGGCTCCACATTATACCATATTATATCATATGGTTTAAATATAGTGTTATAACATATGATTTACATGGAGTCATGGTGACGTTGGGTTTAGTTACTAGGCTTAATCCAAAAGCAAACAAAATAAAGAAGTATTAGGTACGCTTTTTCTTGGACATGAATATTGCATCCACACCTACTACTGCGAGTAGCATCTACCGTCAATGATAAGCTCTGTGAGTACAATATCTAATTCCACCTATATGCCTTGCCTTCGGACATTCGTGTTTTATTGCTTTAGACACCATCTGGCTATGGATATGTTGCACCTACATATTGAAAAGAAGGATACAATATGATGTGCCCATCCCTAAATTATATAGAAAATGGAGGGGTTCTTTTCCTACATGACTAACTGGAATCCACACCGCTACGTATGGCACATGATCCCCTAGTAAATAGCTATAGAGTGCCTAACGCTTCCGTAGACCGGAAATATATGCCCGAGATAACGGTGGATGCCCTATTGCAGATCGAGGGTTTTTATGCAATGAAGTGAAGCTTCATTTAGTTTTTGGTTTATTGAGGTAAATGACGTCAATGCAGACAAGCGGAGCTGATCTTGAGAATGGAACAGAGAATTTACAAAGCAGGGCAAGAACAGGCCGAGGCTGGGGTCGTGGTCACCGGAGCTTATGCACACTAATTTGCCATATGTGATAGGAAGTGATGTTTTAATTTTGGTAAAAAATTAATGACGTATTTTTTATGTTTAGCTATTTCTATAAGTTGCTTTTAATTTTTTCTAAATTTTTCTAGAATTTGAACTTTAATAAAAGTGGTTTCTAAACCGACATTTTAATTGCAAGTAATATGGATATGGTGGGTGTATATTGCATAATTTCAGAGGGTGTCATTTATGATTTGTGTTATATATGGAAACCTACATACATTTTTCAATAGTTCTCACAAGTGTTTGTCAATCCCAAGAGTTGATACACTCGATGCTTGTACTTCATGTATAAGTTGATGTGATCAGGTGGCGATGTTGTTAATAAATCCAAGTATGCGTAAAGATCAGTCGATGCTGATTCTCATTATGCTACTCCATGTAGTTGATCACAGAGTTGATACAGGAGTCGATGCCTTCTTATGAAAGGAAATATTCGTTAGAATATTTTTATTGAGGGCGATTCTTACAAACCTTGGTGCCATGATCAATTTTATCTCCGGGTGCCTATTTTAAATGGGGAACTTGCCTTTATACATATTATTTATACTGGTAACTTTCTTTACCATTTTTTATTGTTCGACCTCTTTCCTTATATATTATTTTCTTTGAGAAGGAGATAACTAGTTAGTTAATATAGGTCCCATTTTGCCTTGTTTCCTGGTTTCACTTTCAAATGACATTCCTTGACGGGTAGATTCAGAAGGTAGTGCAGCCAAGAGCCAGTTGGTTCACGGTAGAAAGGAAGTTATGCTACGAGGAATAGCCAGTCTCTTTACCAAGATGGTGCTAGTAGATTGATTTCTCAGAGTGAACCATTAAACTAGAGGAATTGGGGAGTACAACTGGAGGCCGGGGAGTACAGATGTTGAGGGAACTCATTGGGGCAATACGGTACAATATTACATGGAAGGAGTGAAAGAAACCTCCAATTAAATAGAATTAGAATATAGATTTGATATGCGTGGCTTAGACCCAACTAGGAATGGGCTAGTAGATTATAATAATTGGCTGGGCAGTCTACCCCATATCAATTGAATTTATCCGGTATACAACAAGCCTACCATACACATAGGATTACTACCTTCCCCATAGTATTTACCTAGTCCCACATCCCACCTCTCTACCAGACATTACTACTTACCTGATTCATTGTTCGTTTAACCTAGTTCACACAGTAAAACAAAATATCTAAAAAAAACAATTTTTTTTATATAATAAAATAATTAAAAAAAACAAAAGCAAATATATATAACTTATATAAACAAATAAAAAAATAAAACAAACCAAACCACTAAACATAATTTATGAAAAAAATTAATAAAAAAAACATATATATATACATAAAAAACGAAAAAAAACCATTTTCCAAATTAAATAATATATATATATATATATGAAAAAACACAAATTTTTTATTTTCATGGGTAGGTCGAACGGTCTTGACCCAACCTCTCCAGCAAGGGCATTCCGATTTTCCTTACCATCCTTCAATTCCGACATTTTAGATTGCTGCTCAACCTGCTACTTCTTGTCAAATTGCCTAACCGTTCGCACCAAACATTGGAGGGTTTGGTGGCTTTTGGATATGGATATTGGCCATACCAATTGAGGAGTTTGGGATCGATATTAACCATGGTAGATTTCACAATTTCTCTATTTAATTTCCATAGTTGCCATGGATAAAGCAGCATTGGAGAGAACCTGGAGACTTTTGAAGAGGCAGGCCGCGAATTCTGCACCTCTGGCATCAACACCACCTTCTTTGCTTACAAAATCCCTGGTAAGTACTGTGAATTGATAAATTTTTAGTGAATGTTGGATAAAAACCCTATCCGACCCCTCACCAGAGAGTTTCCATCCATCATGATTTTGGAGAATTAAATTTTTAGTGAGTAAATTTTAGGAGTAAATTATTTTTAGTGAGTAAATTTTTAGTACTGTAAAATTTCGCAAAACATCTTTGCCTCTTCAAGTGTGCCATTAACAAATAGTAGACCATCATTTGTCATGGAATTGTTATTTCCCCATTACAGTCTTCAGTGCTAATCATGGCTGCGTCAATCAGGATTCAGCATTTGAATTGATTCAATGCAAAAATCTACCTCTGGAGTGACTCCCACTCCAAAATTCTCAGGGTTTCTATGCAGATCTAACGTGGGGAGTCACTTTGTATCTGCTATCCAATTTTTTTTTTTGTGCAAAATATTAAAATAACCCTCTGACGAAGAGGGGAATAAACCCTTGGCTCATGAACAGGGACCTTCCTAGAGCAATTAGACCCCCTATATTCAAACACCTTTTGTTTCTCCAAGGGACCCTCACTATAGTCCACTAGTTGAACATCCTCTGCTTCTATCCCTAGGGTTTCTGTAGATGACAGTTTTCATCACCATATATATATATATATATATATATATATCATCCTCTGCTTCTATCCCTAGGATTTCTGTAGATGACATTTTTCATCACCATATATAGACATCTCAAATTCTAGTGCCATTAAGTTAGCAAATTCACGACTTAACTTATCATCATTACAACAAAAAATGATATCGTCTACATAGAAAACGGTAACTAGAATCCCACTCTTCTCTATTTTCAAAAAGATATTTCTATTTGCAATGCATCTTTTGAAACCTTGTTGAAAGAGATACTCATCTAAGAGTTCATACCAAGCCCTTGGAGCTTGTTTTAACCCATAAAGATCATTTTTTAGACTCCAAACATTGTCCTCCTTTCCATGCAACTTGAAACCATCAGGTTGTTTAGTGGATACTTCTTCATGTAAATCTATTTTCAAGAAAGTGGATTTCACATCCATCTAATAATATACCTTGAAATTTTTGAAGCATGAGTAAGAAAAGAACATATATTGTTGTTCCATCCCATTATTGCATCCAAACCTACCTTCACATGTGACCCATCCTAGACCTGCCAAAGCAGGTGAGTGCCAATGATTGGAAAGGCCTGTGCTCAAGGATTTCCAATTATTTGAAGAATGTTTGTGAATCTCGACAGAGTTGTGGATCCAATCTAGGAATTTTAGGTTCCAAGTACTTCTGAACCTAAATTCTCTTCTATAGACCCTCCTTGGACATCAAGTTCTAAATTTTTTTAGCTGTCAGTGCATGTGACCAAAAGTGAATAACTACTTCTGATCCCAACCACCCTCATTCTTTGGTTTTGAGATTAGTTTCCATCTTGCTAATGGAAAATTGTTTGTATTGTCACCTACTACTGTTGATGCACACTACTATGTTTACAGGATGTATACAGTCTGAACCTTTGTTAGCTGGATGCTCATGCAATAGATGTTGGATGCCACAATGAATATTAATCCAAGATTGATATATACTTCGGTACATTACCATATGCACACATACAAGTCATGTTTTACTCATAATGAATGGTGGTAATTTCTTGAATATGATGATGAGTGCTGCTTTGTCATTAAGTTTTATGACAATCTAATAAGTTTGGATGATATACATAACTAATCTTCCCTGATATAGTGAGTACTTGTTTATTGGATAATATTCGTTTATCACTCACTCCATTACACGTTGCAAGTAAATGGCTGCTAGTTTGATGATACTCCATTCTTTTATGACAATATTTGCTCTGATCACTTATTTATTACTGAATAGATGCGAACTAGGAGATTATGCTCATATGTTTTACATGATCACATAGTGCATCCTCTTTACTCATTGATTTGACTCCAATAAGGCACTGGTCATTAACAACCTCAAAAGAGAACATCTTTGGTGCTTAGTGTCTTTGCAGAGTTGAAATAGGGCTCTCCCCTAGGAGGTTTCGACTTCTGAAGTAGTTGGGGACAAGTGACTACGGTGACAGTGGTCACTTCTCCCTTATATGCTTACCGGTGGTTTAGACCACCATTTCAACCAGTAACAAGACCCAAAATATAAATTATAAAAATTTGGTGGAATCCTTTTAGAGGTCCCAATTTCTTACATTTTCATGTATTTAAAGGAGTATTTTGTATTTTTGAAATACTACGACTTTACTGAACCTTTGGAGAATATATTGGCAAAACCTTTTGGGCATACTTTGGAAACAGTTCGAACAGAATATTCTGCCTACTAAATTTATTTTGGATGGAAAATAGAAAGAAAAATTTATTTCTCTAGCTAAAATATTCTAATGTTTTCTCAGTGACTCAACTTCAGGACCAAGTTTACAGAAAACTAAAAAAATATATTAAGTTTTTTTGTGTATTCAGAAGAAGAGGATGGATCGGCTCCAGTGAATGCACATTCCACGGGGATCAAGAAGAAACACTAAATCACCTTCTTGTTCATTGTCATTTCACCAAGGATATTTGGGCAATATCAAGCCATCTATGAAAATTGGAGCATAAACCAATTGGATTGCTTCAGCAGGGAAAGAGCACAAAGGACTGGCATTGGGGGTCCTGTGGTCCATTTGGATTGCTCAAAATTAGAACCACTTTCAGAACAAAGTCCTGAAAATCTACAATATTTTCTACAGGTTGAAGGCCAGCAGAATATCATCAAGCTCTAACCGATCCATCATTCATCCGGAGTATGACCCCACTATACCACGCAACTATTTTGATGGGGCACCTCAACTTCAAGGGAAGCCAGGACTCAGTAGGGATGGAGAGTGGCCCTTTCTTCCAACAGGAGAGAGATTATCTTTTAAGCTGGGACTTGGCAAAGCCATCAACTATAGAGAAGAACTAACTGCAGTTAGCATTTTGCTTGAAATTTCTCGGGTGATTGGCATCAAAGCTGTAGCGGTCTATGGAGACTCTCAAGAGGTACTAGGATGGCTTTCGTGCAGCACCAATGACATTGACATATATCTTCAAGCAAGGGTAAGATCAGTTCAAGCATTGATTTCATATTTCTATTTATTTTCACATATCCACATGTACAGGGAGCTAAATAAAGAAGCAGGTCAACTAACAAAATGGGTTCTTTTAGTCATTGCAGGTAACTTACAGATTGAGCAGTCAATGGAGGGACCATACTTCCTTCTTCCAGGACCATATTTTGACATATTAGAAGAGGTGAAGCTATTTACCTAAGCAGCCCCTCTCAATTTCTCTTGATATTTTGCATGTTTTTTACCCTCTATTTTTTAATTAGGATGAGTTGTTCTCATATGACTAAACAGAGCACTATGAGCAAAAATTTGGATGATTCTACACATGTATTGGTCAATATCTTTGAATTAGTTGCTGATGGATATGGAACACTATGAGAACACAACATAGCAATCTTCATATCAGACCTAGCAATATAAGTACTCTCTATAAATATGATCACTCATGAGGAACTTTTTTCCATTTGAAAAAAAAAATTGTGTATAACTACTGAAATTTGAATTTACAGGGGAAAAAAAGATATTCACTTTATTTTTGTGTAATAACAAATGAAGTTTTAGTTTATTTTGACCAATTATATATCAAAACTGAGAACCTCCAAACTTTCTACAATACCTCAAAAGAGCTTTGATACGAACACTGTTCACACCATGAGCCATACTAAACAACTATAAAGCAGGAAGCAACATTAAATCTGATCAGAACCATGTCTAGAGCATATTTTGACCGGAATCTCTTGCACATAATTGAATAAAGAGATAAAATCAATTTATCTTCATATGGAGACTGAGAAGTTCCAATAATCATCACATTGAAATATCGCATCTTGTCCTCTGAAGGAGAACACATAAAATGATAAATGTCATGTTAAACAAATGAAAATTAATACTATTAATTCCACAGTTTGTTCCACTGAATGATTTTCTACTATCAAGGTTCCCTTGCAGCACTGTGATCAAAACTTAGGCCATTGTGCACTAAAAAATATATTATGGTAAGTAAAAATTTTAGCACTGTCTAAATAAATGGCATTTAGCATTAGTGGTGAGCTATTATTTGTATGGCGAGCCTCTCTTTACATTTGTTATTTGTTATTTGTTATTTGAGTGCTCAACAGAGTCAAAACTACCATTTCTTATTCAACAATGCTAATAGAATCCTATTAAAAACTGGTGCCATTGAAGGATCTAAATATTCCTCCATTGTTCAGGATGACCACTGCCTATCATGAATACTGGTTTAATTTGTCTTTTAAAGGTCAATATTTTCCTTGAGCTATTCGACATAAACACATACTTCGTAGAACTTAGTCCAATTTTTGCTATGGCATATTCTCTGATTATAGGTGTGTCACCTCTTTTGCAGGTACAAGCGAGTAGAGGTTCTATCAGCTTTTACAAATGCTGTAAGTATGTGTTTACATACTGATGCTTTTCTTGCTTTGTTAAAGAGAGCTGGATTGAGGCTGATGTTAACATCTGTTAACAAAATCATTTAAGATTATATTGAAATTCCTGTGCTTCCATGTAATTAGTAGAAACACATTATCAAGATTTTTCTTTCATACATGTGCATTGAATGTGAATAATCTATTTCTAGATTTTTTTACTTTGGATTTGTGGCAGATTGGTTTAAGTGGGAAATTAACATCCAGGAATTGCATCTCACAAATAATGGATGGTATGTTCAATGTTAGTTGAGTGCTTTTGCTACCTATTTTGTGGGTTTTCAATGTTAGTTCTTTGTCTATGTGACATTTTATTATGTGGATTCTCAAGTATAATGCTTAAGATTCTGTGGATTATCAAAATATGAATTGTTATTGATTTCCTCACATGGACAAAGTGGTTAATGGGATTGAAAGGCAGATCAACAATACAGTACATCAAGTGAATTAAATATATTTTGAGCAATCATTCATCATGAAACAATGTAAGATGACACAAATGAATTAAAATTAATAGTGTGTCAAAGTGGGTGCCTCTTTCTCTAGTGTAATAAAAACTGACTAGATAGGTGCTAGGGTCTAGAGCTTGAAAGGTTCTCCACTTGGGAAGAGTTCCTATGTGGATCTCTTCCCAAGAGGAGAGAATTTCAAGGTCTATGCCCTAGCACCTAGAAGCTAAAAAAGCATGCATTCTAGAGCTATCTGCATCAAGACATGCATTCTTACTAGAAAAAAAGAATGCTTGTCTCGATGCAGTGTAGCTCTAGAAACAATGACCTCGGACACTCATGTGTGATGAATATGTCCCATCATGTTAGTCAACTATAGTTGTGAAGTTAACATTTTACAGAAGAAGCCTTCTTTGCAGCTATTCAAAACATTATATTACCAATATTGCACTTATTGTCCCACTTTATTTGAGTAATATACATTCATAAAATGAATTCCCATGCCCCTGTGTTCAGATATTTCTCATGTTAAAGAACCTTATGATATGGTGCATTCAAGTCTTGGTACTGGATATTGAAATACAAATACGTATGTCCACTTTATTTGAGTAATATACATTCATAAAATGAATTCCCATGCCCTTGTGTTCAGATATTTCTCACGAACCTTATGATCTGGTGCATTCAAGTCTTGGTACTGGATATTGAAATACAAATAAAACACAGAAAAATTGACTTTATTTAGGACTTTGGAATGTTTAAGCTTTTGAAAAGGGATTGAGTACATAACAATAGGGTTTGATGCTTACTGCTTAGGTATAAAATGAGTGCTTTGTTTGTTAGAACTAACACTTAAAATCTTGTATTTGCTTTGGCCATGTGTGTAGGCAGCTATTTATTCTGTTTCTTTCATTTTCCCTTACTGTGGAAGCATTGCATGCATTTATGCAAGATGAATCAGAACACAAGTACGTACATTTTGTTTTGATCTAAAACTGGTAAACAGTTTTGGTTTGGTATGATGTCTGTTTGGCCTATCAAATATCAATCTTGCTTCATGTAGTGATAAGCATTAATATAATTTTAGCCATTATAGTGTTTTTTAATAGTGCAACTATCTATACTGAGTGTGTTTTTGCTTATAATTATACTAGTTGCACGTTTTAAATGTGCATTTTTTCTTCAACTAGAAATTGTTGCTTCTGTTGTTGATGTACATTGTATACAAGGCCAACAAAATGTATGTTTGTAGAAAGCTCTAAGAACAGTATAGAAGGAACTTGTTGAACATAAAGTTTGTGCTTTGCTTTATTTATGAAAGTGTAATGGACTTTGATGTACATATATGATTTCTTATCTGCCACTATAGACATATACATTAGTTTCTTAGTACACACACGTATATTAGGAAACCGTATATGTATTTTAAGATACGTTAGATGTATATTAAGATAAGAAACCAGTATATGTATATGAGATACTATATTAATTTATTTGTATTGTATTCAAATTATTAATATGCATACATTATAGATATATAATTTATTAATATTTTTGTATCATTGAAGATTCCATTAATATATACAAGAAAATTACAAACCAATTGAGGGATTGGCTATTAGAAAACATGCCTACCTCTCAGTATGGACTCCAAAAAAAGAGTTTATCATCTTTCACATTGTCTGCTACCAGCCTGGCTGCATGAACTAAAAGTCGAGGTATAATAGATATTTGTGCATAATCCCTCCAGAACTAAACAAATTCAAGAACATAAGAGAGCCTCTAACAGACTGCCTATTTCAAGAATGAAACAACAAATGTTGCAAAGCAATAAGGGCTTGGAAGACATTTGTGGGAATATGCATCCAGGTCAGCTGGAGTCTCCAGGGTGCATGTCTCCTTCTACTCATGGTGAGCTCCCTCTTCATTGTCAGTGTCAGCATTGTCTGTTATCCTCTAACATGTCCTTCTGTAGTCTCTGACCTCCAAATGGCATGTATTAGGGCATCATATTTTTTGTCCATCTGCTCAAGCTTCTTCATGATGGTACGCTTCTTATTTTTGATGAATCAACGCTGCAAGCAATTGGTTCATTGATACACTAATATAGGTCCAGGATTTTGGCATATTTGAAGTCCCTTCCATTAGAGTGACCTAATTAGGGAAGGACCATCCCAATTTTCTCGTGAACCTTGTCATTGTTCTCTTTCCCCTTTTCATCTTAACCCTGGTTTCTAATTTCATGACCACTTTCCTAGTTGTCTCAGAGTGATGGGTCTGGTAGGCTTCAGCATTGGTCTGTGCCTCCCTGAAGGCCTACAGCATTTCTATATTTCGGCTTACTACTGGTGGCTCTTGGAGGTCTGCCTCTATGCCTATCACTGCCACTAACATTCATGTTTCCCATAATATCATAAACCAACAGTGGTATACTTTAATCCATACTCCCACTGCGATTTTCTTCTTTAGATAACGCCGAATGCCTGGGAAAAACTTTAGAGATGTTGCAAACAAGATAAATCCCCAGCACCATAACTTTTAACATGTGTATGATATTTTTAAAAATTGTAAACTATAATAGAGATAGTACTTGAGATATTAACATTGAACAGCAGTAAGACAATTGCAGTAGTAAAACAAGCATCACACAATTGAACACACAATTTTTCATGGGGAAACCTTTTAAGGACGAAAACCCTAAAGCATTAATAATTCATCCTCTAAATGAGATGACTGAGTTTGTACATGAGTAGAGAAATTTTGTTCACAGAAATCTGAGATGAACGTACATAAAAAATTTCAAAACCATGAAAGATCAAGCAGGCTTACTGCTGCTGCCATGTGGACTGTTTTAGTGCTGCCATGTCAACTGAGGCTGATGTTGACTCCGGGATGCATGCTGCCACCTCAGCAAATCCTGTAGCATCCTACTGCCACGTCACTGAGGCTTGGAGATTCCTCTTGGATGCTGCTGCTGTGGTGTATAGGGATGGGGAGCAATGGAAGATAGCACTAGTAGGGCCGGGATCCTAGCAGGGCTAGTGGGCACCATCGCTAAGGGTTGCTGCTGCTGTAGTAGACCTTAACCATGAGCTGTAGTAGCTCTACTGCTACTGCTCCTTACCACCGGAACCACCCTCAACTGTGAACTGTGAAGTGCCGTGAAGGAAGAGACCCAAGCAATCTTAAGAGCTGCCACGTTGGAGAAGAGAAGAAAGATACTAGCCATCGAAAATTCTTTAGTCAACCATAGCTGCGATGAGGATGACTATCTCAGTCATGAATTGTTGGAGCAATCAAGTGATGATGATGATGAAATGTTTTGCAATTGTTCTTCATTTATAGTACATCAAACATTATAAGTTGGTTACAAATTATAAGTTGCATCGGCAAAGCATTGAAATTTTTTATTTAATAAAAAACAAATCACTGCATTGATTTGCTTAGTGTACTAGCACAGCCACTTAACTTGTGGCTGGTGAACACCAATAGGTCACAAGTTAAGTCTCACGAATAAGTTATCGGTTACTTGTTTTTTTTTTCTTCTAGTTAAATGAGTTGTCTGTCAGAAATTGCCCATTATCCATGCATTAGCTAAGAGTGCATCAGCTACCAGTTAGCTATCTCTGGAAAAGAACTTTTGTGCTTAAGCAGGACCATAAGCTCAGTGCTGTAGGTATTCTTAGGTTTAAATCTAGGCTCCAATACATTCCTAGGGTTTAATAGTTAAAACCTATTTTTGTCCTTCCTAGAATGTGCTTTTAGATTCCAGGTATTGGCTACATTTGTTATTCTATTAAACGAGCATTTAACACCTGTCCTTGTAAGTATTCTTCTATTGGCTTTTTTTCCTTTAGAAGACTAATATCATGCCAAATTCTAAATTGGATATCAATCTTGCAATGGATATGTTACAAAGTGCATTGTGGTAGTAGGATTCCTTTGAACTAAAATGTCAGTGTGGCTAACTATGAAAAATTTAAACTTGCACTGCTATTAAGCTGAAGTACATGGTCTGTTTGTTTGTCATAATTTTTTGACATGTAGAAATCTGGAGAACTGCTTTGTAACAATTGATAGAATGGTTGTTGACCTATTATAATTTGTGATTTTAATTGTGAATGCTACAAGATTCAAAGGATTATCAACTTTATATCCTGAATCAACTTTATATCCTGAATACAAGTTAGAGATACATTTTGATTTCATCATTTTTATGTGAGTTTTGAATTTTCCTATCTGCTTTTACATTTTAATGGCCATGCATGAATTGATATTGTGCTGTAGACAGGTTTAAGTTTAACTGTCTAAATCTTAAAAATTTTCAAGCATGTTTGCATAATTGGCTTCATATTTCATTACAGTACAAGAAGAGTTTGCTTTGACAGTGCCCTAGTTTTACTCAGATGGCCTAGTTTTACTCAGATGATTGATATTTTATGCTTATTTGATAATGTCTATAAAATCTACTGACCCCCCAGGCATAATATAATGCAAAGATGCACTACGCAAATGCCTAAAGTCAGTGATTCTAATGATGTGTCTGGAGGGATTTTGGAGAAGTTCCCAAAGCGCCTGAATGCTGTTCCTCCTAGAGTTCTCAGTGGTTCATTATCAGGTGTTACTGCTGAGACATATAATGCTGATACACAGTTGTGGAGAAAGCACATGAAAGGCTACAAAAGAATGAACAAATATATTGGGGAGAGTAGATATCGCAATGTTATGGACATGAATGCAGGTCTTGGTGGCTTTGCAATAGCACTTACATCTGACAAAGTTTTGGTTATGAATGTTGTCCCAACCATTGAAAAAAAGAATACACTTGGTGTGATATATGAAAGAGGCCTTATTGGAATTTATCATGAATGGTATGGTTACCCTTCATTTCTCTTTTAATTTTTGCAAGGATTTAATTTTTGTTGTAGAAATATAGCCTATAGTTGGAGGACCACAATTCACAACAATATACATGCATAGGTAGAAGACTAGGTCTCCACTCTCATCCCATTTTGGGAAAATGATTATAGGAACAAACTGCATCTAATATGTAATACAACATGTAAAAACTCTGGTTTTTGTATCCTTATACCTTTTTAATGGCCCTAGTGAAGCACAGTAGATTGACAGACAAGATGCTCACCCAATTGAAATAATGCCATGTGTCTACTACACGATGTGCCAATAGATTCCATTCTATTTTAAAATGAGAGGATCCCTCCTTGCCATATAACATAAAAATCATGGTTTTCATAAACCGATATGGGTATCTCAAGTATTGTGTAGAATACATCCAATTATTCTTTTCTAAGAAGGCCTTATATTCAGTCCACCAATCTTTCAATTTTTTTACTAGATTGAATTCCTTGGCTCTGTACTCATCTAGAAATGTTTTGTTCAATAGCACTTGAATTTTATTCAGCGTGAACATTATTTTGAATGAATAGGGTTGTAAATAAGCTATGGAAACCCTACCTTCACTTATGACTGATCTCATTCCAAGATTAATGTGTTTGAATATTGATTTGACAACATCATTATATGGTAATATTATTGGTTTGGCGACAATCAAGTAAAGGATGTGCTTTCTGATATTTCAAAAAACCTCTAAGTCATCATGGTCCTTATGGAAGTCTTCAATGATGAACATTCTATACATGTATTTGGGCACTCAAGGTCATCTTGGAATCCAATGAAATGATTTGTATCCATGAGCAACATTGGATCTGCATCTTTCCAAGGGTTGGTACTTTCTTCAACTTCCCATTATAAGGTAGCTTCCCTATTCCTTGTGCTTTTGACATTTTAAATAATAAATATCCTACAATAAAAAACGAAAATACAAATATTAAATCTTGTAGACATAATTATGTCAATAGGTGTGTTATGAACATAAATCAAGTCTACCTCAAGTTTCGAGCTAAAACGAATGGACTTTGAGAAACAAGATAGCAAGTGAACAAACTTGGATTCTCTAGCAAGTTTACAAAGGATATTTGTGAATATTAATTGTGAAATACCCCCCTGAGTTGGTTAAGATTATTAATGACAACTATATATATGCACGGGTGGCAAAGTTTGGTGATAAGTTCTATATTTTGTATTTGCAATGATTTATGGAGTTTGAGGATATGCCCTTATCTAAAATCCTTATGGCATGCTTAGGTGGCAAGATGGGGTGCTTAACTTGTTGGGCTTAGGGAAGACCCAGGTTCTATACTTTTGTCTTAGCACCAACAAAAGACCTACAGTGTTGGCCCTTTCAGCAACAACATGCGAACAGGTTGCAGTCTCACCCGAAACAGCTATGGGGTGCCGCAGAATCAAGTTTCTGCAAGCAGAAGAGGGATATTACTGTACCTTTAGCTTCTAACAAATGATAATCATAAAATACAGAGCTTTGATATTCACTTATTTAGTTTCCCGGTTAGATAAATAAATAGTTCCTTGCTTAACCCTTTACTGGGAATTCACAGCGAAGTTAATATTTAGCAGTGATCTTACTTATCAGTTATTTACTTATCAATGCATACAAGAACATAACAGAAACAACACAAAATAACCACGACACAAGATATAACGTGGTTCACCCCCATTTTAGGGGCTATGTCCACAGAACTATGTTTTATTCAACTCTTTACAAAAACCACAGTTCTGATCTGCGCACTCAGCTGCAGATCCCTTCAATTCCTCAAGCTATGCACACAGCTGCAGATCTTCTTATTCACCCAAAAATCCTCTGTGCACACAGTTGTAGAGGTTGTCCATGCATACAGCTGGGACTTAACCTTCCTTACAAAACAAGACTTAGCTTCACATCAATTCTTCTTACATCAAAAGCCTAAATTGACTTCTTTACAAGAGTGCTTATTTATAGTGCACTTATTACAAAACCATGGGCTTAAACCATGGGCACCTCGAACCCTAAACCCTGGACTTAAACCATGGGTTTATTACAAAAAGAAGGCTTTTAATCAACCCCAACACCCCTAAGACTATTTTGAGTCGCAACTCCACTTACAAACTTCCACAAAAACCACGGAGTTATGAAAATTAGGGACCGTTAAGATGCGCACCCCAACAGGCCCCTAAGACTCACCAGTGTCCCGTCCCGGGACACTCAGCTGCTCGTCTGGTGGGAGAAATTTGCTGGCAAAGATAGTAAATGGCTTACTACAGCTGCATCATTGTCCCTTCTGTTACTGCTACCATGGCCACGGCTTGCTTGATCCTTCATCCTTTCATCCTTAGTAGAATACAACCATCTCTCATGCTGCTGTCTACCTCCGTCATATTTATGGTGGTCATGGGGGTCATTGGGCCTTCTATCAGTGACCCCATCCTTCAAACTGCCTCTCGTTGACGTCCTATCGAAAATTTTACCATCCACAACTTTGGGTCCTTAACAGGCGGTGCCTTTATGATTGCATGCCACTGTAATTTTGCATAAGACAAACAGCATGCCTCCATTCTTCGGGATCCTCCTGAGTCTTTACTGAGGGGTTGTGCCTTTCTTCGTTCCACTTAGAGTGAACTTCTGCCTTAAATTTATTTCTGGTTGATCATATCTGCATTGGCTACTTTGGCACTGGAGACGCCTCCTCGCAAGGAGGATTGCTCATAAGGTTCTACAAACCTCTCTCCCTGAACTCTCGTAACAATTCCTGGACTTCGCGATCATTCGACATGGTTCTAACTATAAACTCAAAGAAGTGCATACTGCAGGATTCAGAGGCCGGTGTAGCTTCTTATAGAATCCCGCAACAAAATCTGTCATCATGGTGCATTAATGACACCAAATCTGATGGAACAGCGGTGAATCTAGCCCACATGGCGCTAGATTTTCCCAAGATCTCATCATGACAGGCAGTTCACGTGCCGACGTCGCCAAGTCGAATTTGTCCCGTCAGTCACATTTTAGGCTACGACACACCTTTTTTCTTCGACATAACTACTAACTTCAGCTTCGCCTCAATGAGTACCCTCGAAATAATATTCTCCTTCGACCCATCCTGACCTCCACGACACCCAAACTTCAACCTTCAAACTTCGTAGCTTTATAGTCTAGTACCCAATTCCAACTATTCTTGGTACTTAGACTACCCTTCTTGTTGCTACTTCTGATTAAGGGGTCTTGGCTTGTCCCTGTACGTCTTTAACCTACTTCCATTCACCATGGAAGGTAAAATTTCTCCATTCAATTTAGCTAATTGGACTGCGCCACCATCAGTAACTCTCTACACTATGTATGGTCCTTTCAAATGTGTCTTGAACTTCCCCAGGAATTTCATGAATTTACTGTCATATAAAAGCACAAGATCACCATTCTGGAACTACTTCCTCTTAATGTGTCTATCATGCCATGCTTTTCTCTAGCTTTCTGCACTTGCTACTGGAACCCTGCAATAAATCTGTCCTCTTCAAGTTCTAGTATCTTTTCCAGCCTTTATTTCATCATATATGGGTCATCCATCTCTGTGAAAGAAGATATTCTAAGGCTAGGAACAATGTACTCCATGGGCATGACTGCTTCTTGTCCATAAACCAACCTAAAAGGTGTATGGACCGTCAACTTTTTGCAGGTGGTTCTATAAGCCCATAGTGATGCTGGAATTCTAAGATCCTAGTCATTTCTGTTAGCATTGCAAACCTTCGTCAGAGCATGTTCAAGGATCTTGTTAAAGGCTTCGACAGTTGCATTTGCTTGAGGATGATAGGCAGTACTCTTCTGATGATATACTTGAAATTCTTCAATCAATACTTCAATAGTCTTATTTAAGAAATGTGATCCTTGATCACTCATAAGAATTCCAGGACACCCAAATATTTACAAGATGTTATCGAAGATGAACTTCACGGCTGTAGCAGCACTATAGGTCTTGAATGGTTGAGCTTCGGCCCAACGAGTAAGGTAGTCAGTTGCTGTAATAATGTATCTTGCTCCGGATTTCTTCGCAGGGGGATTGATAGGTCCAACAAAATCAATAGCCCATTTGTCAAAGGGTTGTAAAGTTACCTGCGGAACTAGAGGCATCTCATCCCTCCTAGATGCTTTTCCTGTCCTCTGACAGATGTTGCAGCTGTGGCAATACTCTCTTGCATCCTTATGAATTGTGGGCCACCACAATCTAGCTGTCAGAATCTTCTGTGCTACAGCTTTTCCTACGTAATGACCTCTTGCTGCTCCAGAATGTGCCTCAGCCAAAATTAATGGCTTTTCATGCTCTAGGACACATCTACGCAGTATTTCATCTGGTCCCATCTTATATAG
>LPNX010838103.1:225874-246024 GCA_001517045.1 Pseudotsuga menziesii | reverse complement strand
ATACCATTCATCATACTAGTAATGCAAGTTATGCCCATAATGGTGGCATGGATCAATATGCATACATACCGAATAAACATTTCAAATTATACAAGGACTGAAGAAATGTTCCTCATAGACAACAACACTCGAATTAACTGTCAATGATGTTTCTGGGAATGATGATAGGCTTACAACTTCAAGCCAATGCTAAAAGGATGTTCACTTTCATTTCTCATCCTTGGATAATCCCTTTCCAGGCTGCAAACAGTCCCCTAATATTTACTCCAAAAGCATAAATGGCGGCATATTTTTGTAGGCAAAGTCCATCATGAGGTGAAAACAGGTGTCCTATCTTAATGCACAAACTCACAAATGCCCATATGAAATATATTATTAGACAATTCCAAAATAACTTGTTAAACCAATTTAGAATGTTTGCAGCCAAAAGAAATAAGAGAATAAATGACAAAGTAAGCATAAGACTTTTGCAGCCTTTACTCTTCCCCGTAAACAGCGTGAAACAACAATGTTGCAAATTCTATTGCTTGCCACCTATATGCACATTTTAACAAACTTTTAATAATAACTCAGTAGATAGTATATTTAAAATATGTACCACGAGAAGCACAAAAAGTCAAAATTCACCATCCATGAGTCTTGACTAGTTCCACAGACAAACTTTAAAAGCACCATGATAGAACTAGTTTTAGATCAGATAATCTGTAGTGTATTATTTAAATGAATGAACTAAAATATCTATGGTGAAACACCAAGGAAAAAATAACAATTAAATTAATTAATTCATACTGATCAATTATGGCTGCAATGGAAGTCAAGTGATTTGGCTCAAGGAAATGGTCAAGAGCTTTTGGCAATTGATAATGTCTTTGGGAATACTACCTGAAAAGCTATTTCCCTAAAGTTCAAGGTTGTATACAGAATTCCAATGTTCAAAGGATGGAAGCATGCCTGATAAATTTGAGAAAGATGTTGAAAATATTTGCAGGCTCGGAGAAGACCAGATATTTGAATTTTGGAGGAAGGTTGCCTTAGAGAGAATTATGAGAAACATTAAGCAATTGCAAACTATGTGAATTTAAGAGATCAAAAGGAATAGGCCCACTAAAATTGTTACAAGGGAACTCCCTGTAATTTAAGTTTGGAGCTTTCCAAGGCCTAAAGGAATGTGACCACTAAGATTATTATGGGCCATCCAGACCCTATACAAAGGGGCACAATTTGTAAGATTGTGAGGGATTTCTCCAGTTAATTGGTTAGAGAAGAGGATAATCCTTTCTGATTTGTTTCCTACACATAGGTCAGAGGGGATGGGTCATGTTAATTGATTAGTATATGCATAAAATTCTACTAGCCTAGAATTTTTACCCAACTGTTCAGGAATGCTTCATGACAGAGAATTTTCCAGATATACAAAATTTGCAGACTAGGAAGATCAGCAATTCCCTTAGGGATGCCTCCCCTGATTTTATTGCAATTCAGGTTCAATAATGTGAGATTTCTGAGCATCGAAATATCTTTAGGAATATTTTCAGTGAGCATGTTAAGAGATAAATCCAATCACTCCATGTTTGAAATATTGCTCAACTTCCATGGGATGAATCCAGTAAGCTTGTTATTGTACAATATCATTGTCTCTAGCCTCTTTAACTTTCCTAGTTCCAAAGGCAAAGGACCAGTTAAATTAGAATTTGAAATATGCATAAACTCCATCTTTGACATGTTACCCAATTGCCATAGAATCCCACCCTTGTAAATATTGGACCCAAGCTCCAAATGCCTGAGCTGCTGCAACTTCCCAAGTTCTGGAGTGATTAAACCACTGATCACATTTCCTGCCAAACTTAGGTACTCCAGTCTGGACAATTCATCATATTGGCTAGGAGCGCTCCCATTGAAGTAATTCCCAGCAAAGTTCAGCATCTGTAAATTAGCGAGCTCAGCAAACTCCCATGGAAGGGCCTGATAAAATCATTTCTCTAAGTAGTGAATTTCACAAGGTTATTCAACCCTGAAACTCCCCCAGGGAAGGATCCATTGAAGTAATTATAGCTGATGTCAAGGCTTGTCAGACTGTAAATCCTAAAAATGGCTTCTCGCAATGGCCCATGAAACTGGTTGTCTCTAATGTTGAAGCTCAAAATGCGGGTAAGCAACTGGACTTCTTGTGATACTGAGAATGTGCCAGTGAGTTTTTTGCTTGATAGATCTAGTGCCACCACCCTAGATTCATTGTTACATGTAATTCCAATCCATGAACAAGGAGACACGTACATACCATTGATTCTATATTTCCAGTCTGAGATTTTTCCTAAGGTATCCACAAGGACTGATTTGAGTGCTAATAGGGCACTGACCTCCTCAGGCACTAAGTATCATAACATGGTCCTAAAAGGATGTGCCAAGTATGAAAATCAACAATTAAGACTTCAATGAGGTCTAATTAGCTCTAATTAGCTCAACCCTAAATCTATTAAGTGCTAAGAGGGATAAAAAACTATGAGGTCCAAACCTCTAAAATTAAAAGAGTCCAAATTAATATGGATCTGTGCTTAGTGTGCTTAGCTAGTCAGACATTTTTATGTCAAGGAGAAATGCACACAAGAAGAAAAACACACAAACATATTCACCCCTCCAGTTGTATATCACCTCACTTATCTCATCACAAAGATCCCACTCTGATGGGAAGCATTGGTATTGTGTCCGAGTATTTATAACACAACTAGATGTGTGCATTCCTTAAGAGACAAAGTTTGCATGCGTTCAATTATCGAGATTTGACTTAGTTTTAATGCATCCACCACAATGTTTTTACTACTTAGGTGTCATTATGCTTCGGAATAAGGGAAGAAGAGAAGGTATATATGCTTTCTAAAATAGATACATGCATTTTTCTCCCATTGATACTAGACAATAATCTGTATTGCTACATTTTTCTTTCTTTAAATTATATGTGAAACTCACATTGAGTTTAATCATGTGAGTCAAAATGGTGTATCCAAAAAGAAAACGGTTTTTTCCATGATGTAAAGGATAATATCTCATGGAGGGAATAATTACTATAAAATGGATTTCAGTAACAAACTAAGTAATTAAGATGAAATAAAACATGGTAAATCATAGGAATGAACGTTTTGTTTTTCCAACTTTTCCTTAATATAATTTTTTCCAGGAGTTTATCGATCCCTTCAAAACGTTGTCCAAGGGTCCAAATTTGGCATGTCTTTTAAAACCAATGAGTCTAGTGTCACACTTTCCTATCCTATTACATGAAAGCAAGACTCTACCCAATCACTATGGTTTTTCAACAGACAAAGTTAGAACTAGTTGAGACATTTTGACTCTCATACCAATGGCTAGATCCCTCGAACCAAAATCTAAAGGAGGATTTCAAACTCTCTAACCTTGTCAAGATAGTTTTGGATTGGATTAAAGAGCTTATTCCATAGTCCTTGTTAAAGTTGGAGATTCAATTCTCCCCTAACTGATGGGAGGACTTGAAAAGTCAATCAATGGGCATAGGTGGTAGTGACACAAACATGTGCTAGACACCCAACTTAATAAAATTCAAAGACTCAAGACTAAACATTATACCTAGATCTTCAAAATTTGTAGAGTGTGGAAAGTTGGAAACCTTTGGTGGACCTGAAAATGCTACCTTTGTTTGGTCCTTCATCTTGGGTTGGGTTTTTGTTTTCCATAGACTAGATCTTAGAAACCCTACATCCTTTGCGTTCGTTCTGTCAATAGATTGAAATCCTTAAGAACCTTTTTTTTTTTTAAGTGAACTTGGAAGTCTCAAAATCATGCATCCATATCCTCTCCACTCCCTTTTCATAAAAGACTACCATGTTAAGAGATCAATTACACTGACCTGTCGAGTTTCAGCTTCCCTCACAGAGTCACAACTCATTACAATTGAAATTTTGTTTTTAATCTAGAAATACACTGAATGAAATTTTATTTAAATCCCAGGCCCCAAACAAATAAAGTTTTTTCATGGGTCAGCAACATGTTTATTTGAGCTAATGTCTCACTATAAATCACAGTGAGTGGAACTGGAAGTGGTACAATTTTTCCAACTCTTAAATTATTGAGATGGAAATCCATGCACCATAAGCAGGGAACCCCCTACAAAGTCTCTCACCCCTCTTCCTCAATTCATGCAATCTCAATGGAGAGAGGGAGGCCACGACATAGATCTACCCAAGCCATGAAGGAGAGGCAAGAGTGTCACCAAAATTAGCCACACAACTCTCCTACAACCCTCATTAAATGATAAATTCCTAACTCTTGTGCTAGTTGGGATGATGTTGTAACTCGTACATCACATGGAACCAACAAATGATGGGTAGAGGCCATCCAATAATGATAAAAATGATCCTGGAATCCCCATGCAGACCTAATCACAACAACAACTTTAATGAATCTTCTCAATGTTTGTTGTCATTCCATTTTATGCCTTAATAACAATCTTTTGCGGGAAATTCAATTTTTATGTTGTATGGCTAAGTGGATTTTTTGGGGACACTCAATTTGAATGTCATGTTAACCATACTACATCAATATGAGCTTCTGGCATACGATTATGGATTATTTAGGGTGAAATCGACATTGAAAAGTTTGCCATTGTGCATCAATGGTTCATGTATATTATACGACATGGAATCTACATTAAGGAGTCCATCATTCAGCATCCATAGTTCACAAGTATCATATCCATATGGGTACCTTGTTGCAGGGATTTGTTCCAACCCTACCATCTTTTCCTAGCACTACTTCTAGGCAAACTCAAAAAATGTAGACACCACAAAGGATCCAAGCATAGATCATTTTAGAAACCCTTATGGAAAGATCTATCTCAATACACAAATATAAATACTACTTCAATTACAACAGAAACATAACAACAATAAATCTGATATGAAATTTTCTTTAAACATGCTAAAACAACATAGCTTTCAGCCCCAATGTCCTAATAAATCATTGTAATAAAACAACCATAAAACTTGCTCAATGCATGAGAAAAATCAGTTCTGCAACACAAATTCATGAAAAAAATGGTAGTACACTTCATATTATCATAGTAATGAAGATAAAGTACAAAACCTTAGCTCATCCCAAGATGGTACAAGAGATCCTTCCAACTCATCTCAAGCAGGGACTCTTCAATGCATTCAAAAATCTACAATGTCCATTTGTGACTGTCACAAACTGTGGCCCACAATACAAAGGCCATGTAAGGAATCCCACCAAGCTCTACAATCCAATCCATGGAGTTTCAAAACAAGCCAGCATCGCATGAAAATTCAAACCCAATCTCTCCCATATGCATCACACAAGCCATCGAGGATATTCTCACATGCATCCCATAGGCTTCAATACTCGACACTTGTTGTCACTTCTCTCATTCATCATTTGTGATCATTTGGAGGCTTGAGCTTTTAGAATAGAGTCATGGACTTAAATTTTAGACTGATCTTGGCAATTCTTGTGCCTTGTTGGAATCTCAATTAGGACTTAGGAGGCAAGATTAGGAGGGTATACTACAGCCTATCTTCCAACTTAAAATTGAAATTTCAAGGGCCGTCAAGACTCTAGAGGCTATTTAGAGCCTCCTTGATATTGTATTTTGTTTCATATTATTATATGTAGTGCACTTCGTACCATTTTGATATATTAAGTTCTGATCCATACACACACACACAAGTATACTTTGCATATTTTTATCTAATGGTTTGGGATCATAGTTTGGAATCTTTATTTATTTTTCATTAAATTTATAATATCTTATGTATTTTTTAGTAAACTGAGTCATTAATTTCAAATTGATCTAACTCAATGTTGATTCTGGTTTGAGTGGGGCTGACCCTTGACCAGTTCCAAGCCCGAGTTCAAGCTTTAAAACATTGGCTAGCATCACACCAAATATCAATCTAAGTTACAACGTAGTTATAACAAAGACACTATATTCCCTTTATATATAATTAGGTGAGGGAGTCCAACAATAATACATGGATTAAGTACACAAGCAAACACTAGGCTAGTTAAGCCAACAAAAAAACCCAAGTGGAGTGCTACACTAAGCATATAAGCAACAAGACACATCCTTTAGGGGTTCCATATCCATATTCCGTCTTTGGCATGGCTGCGCTATGAAACATGTTCGACACATGTTTAGTACATGTCTTGAAACAAGACTCGTACTAAACACATGTCAAAGACATGTCCTAGATGTGTCTCACATGTCCAACACATGTAGGTAGAAAAGTGACATATAAGATTCTAAAAAAAAAATATCAATAATTTTTCTCACTTTCTAAAGAGGGGGAAAGATATCTCAAAATTTTCCATTGTGCAGATGAATAGTAAAACCGAGATTTGATGGGATTCCATGTATTTTGAAGGCGAATTCGCAAACCATATTTTCCATTTCTTCAACAATGGTGATTTTCTTCATTCATTCCACAAAAATCATGGCACAATCAGCAATGGTAGTCGGTAAAGGTCAAAAGAAAGATGGGAATGCCAGTGTTGGTGTCCCCCCACCTCCAAGCTCATATATCTCTACTAACGCTAGTACTCCATCTGCTGCAAGGGTAGTAGCCAATATTGAAAATAACCCTTTTGTAGCAACTTGCAAGATAACAAGCTCGAGAAAATAATAAATAAAGGGAATTGCTTCTCTATCAAATCAGTTTGAAGTTGTCATATGTAGAATTAATTTGTAGGACTTGATTCTTCAAATTGAAGTCTGCAGTTAAACCACCAATGCAAGGAACTTTTGTTGTCCCTTAACAAAGATTAAAGCTAGAATATATGGTATGTGTAGCAAATGATAGTTGGTTAAAAAAAATATTTTATCTGGTTATCTTAAGGGTTTGCAGGCTTACAGAAAGGCTATTATCCTATTCCTTGAATCCTTTTCAAATGGTTCTTTTTAGATAAATAAATTTTATGACCCTTGATATGTGCCACAGTTGATCATTAAATATGCTTGGGAAATGAGAAATGACAAGCATGCTTCTAGCATTGTCTCAAGAATAAAAAAAATCATGAGCATTGGAGGCTTTTTTTCTCTCTACAATATGTATTATGCCAACCATTTGGAGCATGGTCCTAGAAAGTACTGTAGTATTTTATGGTTTGTAATAAATTTTGAAAGTCAACTTATTTAATTGCACCTAAGTTCTAGGAACAATTGAGCACATTTTTGTTGAAAGAGAAAGGACAACAAGCATATTGAAAAGAACGATGACAGTACGAACCAGATGGAGATGGAACTGAACGACGATATCCTATTTCAACTTATAGTCATCGAAAAGAACTTCATTCTTGCAGTTTAATCCCAATCCATGAAGAATTCTCAATGAAAATGAGATCCTTTGTGTCTTGAGCTTTTAGTCAAGACACAACCTATATTAAGGATATTGTCTCTCTCTTTTGCACAGAGGCCATTTGGCTAATCCCAAAGTATTTTTCATTTTCTTTAAGCACAAAAAAAAAGTAGACCACTCTTTGACATGGTTATGTTTATCGTAGTATGTTCAATTCATGTTAGTTCATTATATTGCCAATATATCAGAGGCTTCATGTCCACTCCATTTTATGGGTATAGAAAAAAATCATGCTAAATCAATCTATTTCCTCCTCACACTGACAGAGAATACTTTCAAGGCACATAAAAAAACAAGGGCAGAGGAAACATGGAATTTACTAACCTAAGAAGGAGAAGTAGATTTGAATTTTGTGCCTGCAAATCCCTCGTTGGCCTCTTTAGGAGCCTCCACATTCTGTCATGTGCTGTTGTGTCTTTTTCAATGACAACAAGATATATAGAGAATTTCCCAAACCCCAAACACATTCTCTAACAGGCTTGAGTTATTGAATTGCCCCTCAAACCCAAACGCCCTATCCTGCTACCAAAGCCAAAAAATTGGCGCCATTCGAGCCAAATCGTTACATAGAGGAATAGATCATGCCATATTATTATGGATTTCACTGCCATCATAAAACCCTCACCGAAAATTTGGTGCCAATCGAGCCATGGCAAAAAATTGACACAATGGATTTCATTGCCATCATAAAACCCTCGCCAAAAATTTGGTGCCAATCGAGCCATGGCCAAAAATTTGACACAATAGATTTCACTGCCATCATAAAACCCTCACCAAAAATTTGGTGCCAATCGATCCATGGCCAAAATTTTGACACCAATGGATTTCCCTCACTGCCATCATAAAACCCTCACCAAAAATTTGTGTACCCAGCTAGTTGACCCTTGTCGCTGATCAACATCATATGACGCTCGCTGAATGACGCTTGCTATGGGTACGTTGGGCATGGCTCTCGATCAGACTCTTCCTTTCAATCTATAAAATAAAAACCTCGATCCGGAAAATTGGACTCTTCATCTCTATCTCGAACATCATAATATGGCTCTGTTATATATGTGACTGGATCAACAGCTAGATAAAAAGCATATGTTGGATCCGCATTACGAACACGAGCATCAAACCCTGTTTCCCTTCCTCCTCCTGTAGTGTCTATGCCTCCACCGGTGCTTTAATTTGTGGGAAGCAACAAAAAGAAAATATGTATGTCTATCCAGCAATTAGTGCCAATCGAGCCATGGCCAAAATGTTGACACCAATGGAGTCAAATCTCTATGTAGTGGAGCAGATGGAGACTCTTTCACGACCATCATAAAAGACAAAATTGGCGCCAATGGAGCCAAACAAAATGTTGACACCAATGGAGTCAAATCTCTATGTAGTGGAGCAGATGGAGACTTTTCACGACCACCATAAAAGACAAAATTGGCACCAATGGAGCCAAAGATCTATGTAGTGAAGTAGATAGAGACATATTGTTATGGGTTTCATGGCCATCATCAAACCACACTCTAGAATTGTGGTGGGCGACCAAATTATGGGATTTCACCTGGAGTGTTCCCCAATAGCTGGGTATACCAATTGTTCCACCTCGCTTGTGGGAAGAGCATTTTAGGCTTGGTGAACCACCTAGAATGGGATAATCATTGGGATCTTTCATATCCAACATTTGTCAAAGGGATCTTTATCACGGCTAGGGTGTGTATTAACATTTTTTTAATGATTTTGTTTTTTATTTACAATATTATATCATAAATATTTTATTAAACTTTAGTTTTAATTTATATATGTGAATATGTTAATGTTTTGTTTATATATGAAATTTTATATTTATATATTAATTTTTTTTAATAATATTATATTTTAAATGTGTTTTAGTAACATAGACTTTGATTTTAGTTTATAATTGTGAATTTAAATATTAATGTTTGTTTATATATGAAGTTTTATATTTATATATTAATGTTTTATATGTTAATGATGATAGTTTTTTTTTTTAAGAAAACAAAATCATTAGTACTCTTTTTCAAGCCCAGAGAAACCAACTGCATGTTGTCTAGTATTTTGAGAAGGAATTATAATGATAAATTGTTGATGTTTTTATGAGGGGAGCGATATTATGATAGTACATTATTTATTTACTAAATTCTAACACTGCAGATGGATTCAGAGACCCTTCTCTCAATCCATATATAATGTACGGGCCTTTGAATCCATCTGTAGTGTTAGAATTTAATAAAATGTACAAATTCATTGTCAAATTTGTAATTTTTTCCATTGCTGGAGTAACACAACTAAAAACGACCAAATAAATGATCAATTGTATCTGGTCATTTGTAGTCTAGATATCCCGTGATCAAATTTGGTCATTTATCTTGGTCTTTTTTAGTTGGTTTTTATCCCATGACCAAAAGTGGTCATTTATCTTGGTTTTTTTTAGTTAGCTAACTTAGAATTATCAATTTTGGTCATTTATCCCTTTAAAAAAACTATGGTGACCAAAAAATTTGGTCTCGTGGTCACTAATCTCTCATTTTCCACTAGTGGTTGTCCTGCTATTAAGGTAAAGTTAGCTGCTCTAACCACCGGCTGCTTCTTCTGCTGCGTTGTCATTTTGGTGGATGCAAAACCTGTAGACAAGTACTGAACAATATCCTGAAAATAATCATCAACCATCTGGATGGAAAACAACTGGGAATCAGGAAGACCTTCGTCCAAACTAATGGGTTCTTCTCCTGACTCGAGCCTCGACAAGTGGTCAGGACCTAGATTCAGTCTTCCAGGTTTGACTATGATCTCAAAGTCATATTCCTGAAACAGAATCAACCATCTGCATATCCTTCCACCTATCACAGTCTTGTTAACCAAATACTTCAAAGCAAAATGGTCAGTGAACATCTTAAAATGACATCCTAATAGATAATGTCGAAACTTCTGCAATGCATAAACCATAACTAGACCTTCTCGTTCTGTTGTAGTATAATTTTTTTCTGCTATGGACAATTTTCTACTTGCAAAAGAAATAGGGTGATCGATATTATCTTCACCTGACTGAGCCAATACTATACCCAGGGAAATGGAGGATGCATCAACATGCACATGAAACTCCTGATTCCAGTCAGGGAATACTAATATAGGGGCAGTTACCATATTTTCCTTCAAAATATCCAAGCTCGATTGACACTCAGGTGTCCATTCAAACTTAATATCTTTCTTCAACTACTTTTCCATAGGGGCTGTAATCTGAGCATATCCTTTAATGAAGTTCCTGTAATATCCAGTATGACCAAGCGTAGTGCGAAGTTGTTTAATAGACTTCAAAGGTCGCATGTTCACAATAATGGCTATCTTCACAGGATCCATCATCAATCCTTGCTTACATACAATGTGACCTAGTAGAATTCCAAAAGGGGCACAAAAGATACACTTTTTCAAGTTCAAGGAAATCTGATGCTGTCTACATTTGTCCAGCATAAGTCTTAAACTAGATATATGGTCTTTTAATAACCCGAATATAGTCCAATCATCAAAATAAGCTTCTAAGAATTTATGTATAAATTCCTTAAAAGCAGAGATGACTACTCTAGAAAACATAGCAGGTGCATTCTTCAATCCAAAGGGAATAACTGTATACTGGAAGGATCCCATTTCTGTGGCAAAGGTTGTCTTATGTCGATCTTCTGGAGCAATTCTAATCTGATGGTAACCTGAAAATCCATCAGTAAAAGAGTACACTTCTTGACCTCGAACATTGTCTAAAACTTCATTTGTAAAGGGAGTGGGGAAAGGATCATGCAAACATGCATCATTCAGCTTCCTCAGATCGACACAGATTCTGATTTCTCCCTTAGTCTTTTTTTCTTGCACCACCATAGGACTGACCCATTCGGACTCTTCAACAGGCTCAATGATTCCTGCAACAAGCATCATATCTAGCTCCATTCTGACTTTTTATTTATACTTAGGGTTTAGCCTATAAGGGCGTTGTTTCACAGGCTTCACATCAGGTTTCAAAGGGATATTTATGACTCCTATATCACCAAGGATACCTTTCATCTCTGAGAACTTCATCGAAAATAGGTCCTGATATTCATGGAGAAGTTCGGTCACCTTTCTCACCATTTCGTCATCTCAATAATCTCCAATGATAGCATACTTAGGGTTTTCTTCTGACTCAATGTTTACGGTCCGTGTCTTCAGGGGCTGAGTCACTTCAGGTGCTTCAACTGCTGGTCCATGTACTTCATAGTGTCCTTCTGACTCAGGAATCTTAATGTTGCACGGATCGTCATCCTCGTCAATTGCGAGGTTATACCATTCTACTGCATTGGCTTCTTGTTCCTTCCAATTAGGTTGGTATTCTGCTATTTCTTGATCATCAAATACTTTAGTATGGATCAACCTAACAGCTGTGTCCAAAGCAGTACAAACCTCATTAATAGAAAATGTCAGCATAAAACTATCAACAAGACTATCCCAACTTACAGTACTGTGGCGAAGGTCGACCTCCGTATACCAGTTCTTTGCTATAGGTTCCAGGGTGTGCACGAACCTATGTACCCATTCTCCACGAGGTACATGCTTCCATGCTTCATAGCATTGCTCCAAATGTCCCTGGGGACTGGTCGTACCATTAAACCTTCTTCGCACCTCCTGAGGTTGATCCCTGAATCTTAGGCAAAGGGACTTCTGGCATGCTTCCCAACTATGAATGTACTTTTTGTGACCATTCCACCATCTGGCTGCTGTGGCTCTGAATGCTAAATCCAGAGTCTCCATTTTCTATGAGTCTAGTACCTGCGCTAAGAATTGCACAATAAACTCTTCTGGGTCTATCGAGCCATAAAAAACAGGTACGGTTCTTGTCTGTGAACTAAGCCATATGAGAGACTAGGTAATTCTTGCACATCGATGTCCATGTAGCTCATACAGTCTATTCTGCCAATTCTCTAGGCCATCATCTGAATTCGTCATGTAGGAGCTGTCACACTACCAATCCATGATACCTTCGGTAGTAGGATCAACATAATCTTCTTCCTTTGCTGTGATATTGTAGATATGGTCCAAAACATCCTAGTCTTCATCTCTTATTGGCTCGGTGTACCTCTCTCCTTGAGAAGGATCCAGTGGTACTATGACTCTCAGTCCTTTCCCTTCGAAGGTCATCTGCCTCTTCTTCAGGTTGATTAATGCATCATTATCTATTGCCCATTCAATTCCTAGTGGTGCTGGATAGGGGTTTCTGTCATCAATTATTTCAATTACCTCAAAGTCTGCTAAGGTACTGACTCCATCAATATCTACTGATACACTAGGGAGTCTTCCCAGGGGCACAATCTTTTGCTAATTGGCTAATGTCAACTGTATAGGGGACCATTCCAGAGTAGGTTTTCCCATTTGTTCCCATGTCTCCTTAGTTAATACATTTACTTCTGATCCTAGGTCCAAGATGACATAAGTCATGTCATATTCTCCTATCTGAGCATTCAATCTCATTTCCCTACCAGTTCTTCTGACTCTATGAACATTTTTTTCCTTACCAGGACTTCGCTGAGGTTTGCAAGAAGCAATAACTTTCTGCAACTCACTTAAAGCAGTCTGATTTCTTAAGAGCTTCATACAACTTTGTAAAAAGGAGGACAGTGTACTTACTTTATCCGTCGAAGCTTATTGCGGTTGCGACTGCTGCTGAGGTTTTTGCGCAGGTGCTACTGATGTGTTGGGGTCAACAAAGTCTCTCTTGGCTTCCATAAATGTCTCTTTTTCTCTTTCGACATCAAATGCTGGGATTTTTTCTGGGGCCTTATGGACCCAAGCCTCGATAGGCTGTTTCTCCTTATTCTGCATTTCTGTCATAGCTCCACTTCTGGTAACAACATTGATGGCTGGGACAGATCATTGCTCCATAGCAATCAGCTGAATATTTTGAGTAGGGGCACTATTTCTTTCTTGAATCTTGGCTATCAGCTGCGGGCATTGCTCAATCACATGATCGACAGCTCTGCAATATTGACATGTCATAGTTGGGTTCCGACAGTATCTGGCTAGATGTCCTGCCTGGTTACAGTTATAGCACACAACCTGGCCTCGTCCTCTGCCAGCCATACCACCACGACCACGACCTCCAAAAAATCCGTGACCTGATGTACTACCACGGTACCCATATCCATCATTTCCTTGTCCATCGTTTTGTACCTGATAAGCATCATAACTGCGTTCTCTCATGAGGTCAAAGCTGTGACAGTCATCTTCATTATGTCCCACTGACTTACAGAACTTACAATAACGGTTCTTAGGGACTTGCACCTACCTCTGCAGAAGATAGCAGTCTTCAGGTCGATGCTGGCTAGTTGTCCTACAGATCTCACAATATAGAACACTAGGGTTGAATGGGTTTGGTGCACCAGAATTCAGGAATTTTTTTTACCGCAGGACGCTATTCCTTGTCATGACCCTCTGTCCGACATCGTGTACACCAAACATCATCGCGACTAACTTTCCCTTTTTTCATATCGCAAAGATTTAGATCCATCGCTGCCAACTACGCTTGTATTTGAGCGATACCAGAATTATCTTCGACAGGGGCTGTTTCAAGCTTCATAGCGATTTCCAAAGCCTCCTGCTGATCCGCAACCTTCTATTGCATGAGTGCAGCCCTGATGTGTGGTAACAAAGCTGTGATGAACTATTCCTTATGCTGTACTGGTCCAATAGTGAAATTTACTTGATCTAGCAGAACTTTGAACCTCTAATCAAAGTCCCACACTGATTCTCCTCGCCACTGCTGAATTTCCTTTAGCTTAGTGATACACTGCGACTCTAATTTAGGCTTCTTAAATTCCTTTATCATTGCTGCTTTTATATCAGCCAAGACATGGTTCTGAGTGCTGGAAAACTTCATGAACCAGGTCAAAGAACGGTCTCTAAAAGAAGTAACCAGTTGCGCTCTTTTTGTATCTTGATCCGTAATGTTCTTAGCAGTCCACACTGCTTCGCATAAGAACCAGAACTGTTCTGGATTCTCTGATCGAGTTCCTTTGAAAACATGGAGCTTAATGTCGTCATTCATATGGGCCATCGCGGATCTAGGGGGGGGGGGGGGGGGCGGGTGGTAGGGGGGGGGGAACTTACTAGGGTAGACTGACCTGCGACAGGAATACTCGGGCTAGGGTTACTTTCAGACTATGATAGGTTCTCAAGGATAATAGGTCTTCACTGCGGGGTTACCGGAGGATTTCCAACAGAAGGGGTTTCTTCAGGCTCTGAGGTTGCTGGACTTACGGGGTTAGAATCGGTATTCTGACCTAGGGTATAGGACTCAAAATTTCTCTTGTACCTTTTTCCACTTCACAGCAAACCACTTTGCTTGTCGAAGGTACTTTCACTTGCAAACATAGGTTAGTGATACTAAATCTAATAGTCTGATTCAATGAGCAATATACCTTTTTCAGCCAATAGCATTTTAATTCTCAAACTAAATGAATTCAAGTATTTACCCCTTGGTCCTTTGAAGAACTGTCATTCGGCTTTGCTGAAGGACGTACTTGTGTCAATGGCGAACTTCGTCACAAATGCTTCAAGGGTTTGCGTTGTCCAAAAATCAACAGCTCGAGATATCTCGTTGTTCGCCCTTTTCAATATATTAATTCTTGCGGGGGTCCAATTAGGAAACTGACCTTCTTGGAAGTTCGTCCTTCTCTCTATTAACCTGGATAACCCACTAGTGTAAAATGAGAGATTAGTGACCAAAAAAATGACCAAAATCCGCATATCAATGACCACTTTTGGTTTGGTGATCGCTGGTGGCTAATTTACGGTCTTTTATTACGCGACCAAAATTGGTCATTTTTATTTTGGTCATTTATAGCTTGTCGGTTGGTCATTAATTTGGTCATATATTTGGTCATTGATTTAGTCATATATTTGAATCAATGACCAATTATATGACCACATATTTGGTCATTGATTTGGTCATGTATTTGAATCAATGACCAATTATATGACCAAATTAATGACCACATGACAAGCTAGAATATGACCAAATTTGGTCGCGTAATAAAAGACCGTAAATTAGCCACCAAAACTATTTTATGGTCATTGATATGCGAATTTTGGTCATTTTTTTGTCATTTATATCTCATTGTTTGGTCACATATCTCTCAATTATTGGTCACTAATTAAAAAAAAGAATCATACAATTATTCTCATCTAATACACTTGTGAATTATGCAATGTCACATTATAATTAATTATAACATTTGTAAATAATATCTATTACACATGTAAATCATACAATGTCACATTAATTAGTTAATAATTACAATATTGGTACATAACATAAAGTACAACCATATATATAAGTTTTAAACCACAAATTATATTATATGAGATGTCAAAAGTATTACAATAAATATGAGTTTTCTCAAATACTCATATTAATTTCCATATAACTTTATAGGAAAATCATCAATTTTCAAAATATTACAATGGCTAAAACATCATACTTGCACTTGGCTGCAAAACCATACTTAGATCCCACGTCAACAGCTTCAAAACCATACTCAGCACTAAACCATACTTAGATCCCACGTCAGCAGCTTCAAAACCACACTTAGCAGCTTGAAATCCTTAACATCGGGTTCTTCATACTGAATGGAAAATATTCAATAGCAGACTCTTCATACTCAATGGACCACTTATAAGTTAAGCTCACTCTTGCAAAATCCAATAAAAAAATATCACTTGTAAAGAAGAAAAACAATGAAGCAAATTATTTATCTTGTTCAACAGCTAACAACAATAACCAAGATCATGTGCAAAATAATAAAATTTAATATAAAAAATTCAATTTAAGAATTGGTTAAAATTAAACTTGAATGGATAAATCTACAACTATTTAGTACCTAAGAAAAGTAAAACTCAGCTCTAAACTAGGAAATGAATTTCAACAGGAAAGATAATCAACGAATCCACAAAACAATTATGCTCGACTGCACAGGTAGAAACCTGCATACATAGTGCAATCTGTGAAGGAGTTTCACCCCTATATGTCATGTGGTTAGTGAATGACATGACAATTGTGGAAACTAATGAATGATTTATAACCCCATCAAACTATTGTGATGTTATACTCAACCACCAGTATAATCAAAACACATCAAATAGCATCAACATTCCCAATTTCCTACATGCCTACCTTGTCCTTGTTTCAAACATATATTTGTATATAAACAAATGAAAATTATAAAAATTTCTTTTTAACTTTTCAGCCTCAAAATGTTCATGACATAGTTCAGGCATCAAGCCAACAACCATCATATTTTACCCTCTATATCTATATATAATCAAAAAAATTCATGAGTTTTTCTTTCTTGGACTCTGGACTCTGGAAAATTCACCTTTATATTCACTCAAAAAATTTCATGAATTTTATCTATATATACATACATATTCTTGTGACATGCCATAACAACACAATGACATTCATACATGAACCACACCCATACAACCTAGCCACTTTGGAATAAAATCATATATACTAGTATATGCAAAAAAATACTTCTATGAATTATAATCATGAATCTAAAAAGAACTACTGCTTGTTATTTTTTTTCCATTTGAACTCATTTGGCATGTTGGACAATCATGTTTCCTAATATTAAAAGACTTCTAGGAATCTAATATTTTCATACCAGTGGTAAAATTGTTTGAAACAGCCTCAATATCATCAGTCATGACCTGTGCTTTTGATCTGATAAACTTTGCCTTCAAAATATGAACTTTTGATCTGATAAAATTTAGAATCAGTTGTGCTCAACACATACACACAATCAATTTCTGCAAATAGATTAGTCCACAATCACCTGAGTCTGGCACTAAAATCATACCAAATGCAAGCATGCTTCCTTGTGTCCATGTGAAATAGAGATCTGGCCAGATTTCTATAATACTGATTGGTCACCAGCCTCTGTAAAAATAGCACAAAAGAGATAAGAGTTGGTAGAATATTTTGAAATCTAGACATTCAGATAAAGATAATGTTTAGTGTTATATAAGGATGTTGTGTGGGAATGCACGCCATTTTTTGTAAGTAAATCCCATAAGGTATCGACGCAAACAATGTAATAATTTATAAATAAAGTGCATGATCAATATTGTCAAGATCAAACAAACCATTAGATAGGTTCATTGATCAATCTATTGATATTGTCAATAACCTTAGGCTATGTAGAGACCTAGTCCCAAGCTGAATAGGTTAGCTATTATCTCTATTACGAACTTATGCTATTAGCAGTACTAGTGTACTCTTATTCTCCGAAATATAACCAAGCTATGCCATTTCGACAGTGTGTTTTCCTCCTCCTACTCAGGTTTCCCATTTAAATCCAAGTGTGTTATAGTGTGTACGTTGCTATTGTTTTCATTATTTCATTACTGTTATTTTGTTTGATGATAATATTATTGATCTGCTGCGATTGTTTATCATAATCATGGTTATATTGTTATTCTATTCGTAGAATTCATGATAAACGGCACATTTGGTTGTGAAACTATATTTACTACTACTTTTTTGCAGGTTGAATCCTTTTGAAAACCAACAACATGATTTGGATACAAGTTTCTGTATGAAAACAGAATGTTGTATGCGGGTCCAGACCTCCATGCATAACAACTACTTTCAATTTGATAAGGAGAAAACAAAATGGAAATGAACTTTACCATTGGGAGGAACAATCACTATAGGGAAGCTGCTATGGTGAAAGTGGTACTCACTCACACTCCCTTGCAATACACTTCAAACCATAGAAGATGTCAGAAACAACAAAACATTTGAACCAAAAATAGCATACTCGCATTTCAGATATGCTCTAACTTTTAAACACAACTTTAAGCTTACAAGGAGATGTAGAGTATTCAAAATAAAAGGATCTTACCTTTTGATTATCCCCAGTCCTCTTGTTCCCATTACAAGTGCAGTGGGATTGATTCTTACAGCTTCATGACAAAGTGTTTTACCTATGTCACCCTCCATAATCCTAGCTTCTGTTTTCACCTTTTCAGTGGAAAAATGACAACATAGCAGTCAAAACCAATTGACTAACATTCTCTAAGAACTACATTTACAAGGTTTCTTATTGGAATTACCATGGAAAATTCATATGCTTCTATTGCAATCCTTTCCATTAGACCTTGTGTGGCATCAAACAACACCTCATCTTCTGAATCTGTGCTTTGAAGCATATCACAATGAAATATAACTCTTCTTAGTATGAAATCATCTATGGTACAAAATAAGGTAAGTTTAAATAGAAGCCCAAATATATTTAACCTACTCCAAAAAAACTCTTGTAATGATTCAAAATGTGATATGGAACATGATCATCCAACACATAACTTGATCAGCACAAGCTATTCAGAAGTGAGTTACAACTTGCCCCAAAAGAAGAGAGGGTAGGGTGTTAAACTATGAAAACAATACGATCACAAAATCCATATAGAACAAGTGCAGCATCTAAAATTTGTGCATCCTTCTCTCTGCAGAACTAGAGAGAATCATGACTTGAGTATATTAAACTACTATGATGTTAAGTCACAAAGAGTTGCCTTGCTCAAATAAGACAGACATATTGCAGGTGGATAGATTGGACATAAAACCAATAAAGGTGTTATTATCAATAAGAAAGTAAATGCTATGGATTCTGGAAACTGTAAGAATACTTTTATATATGTAGAACCAAAAATTGGACAACTGAAGGGAGAAATCAATTCTTCAGACTTCACTGCTACTTCTTGTACCATCCTCAATGGAGGCAGCTAGGTCACAGAGTCACTCAGACTGCTCGTTTGTATAAGGTAAAATAATCTTGTCTGCAAGATGAAGGTGAAGCACAAGTAGCAAGATAATGGCATAAGCAAGAACGAGGGAAAGCACAAGTGCCTACTCTTTTTGGCATATCTGACTCATTCACACCATGTTACTATATTGCATTAACACACTAGATTTCCTAGTCTGTATATCTCAACAACCCTGTTGGCACAAGCTCGACCAAACACTATAGTGTGTATGTTGCTATTTTTTTCATTATTTCATTACTGTTATTTTGTTTGATGATAATATTATTGATCTGCTATGATTGTTTATCATAATCATGGTTATATCATTATTCTATTCGTAGACTTCATGATAAACGACACACTTGGTTATGAAACTATATTTACTGCTACTTTTTTGCAGGTTGAATCCTTTTGAAAACCAACAACATGATTTGGATACAAGTTTCTGTATGAAAAGAGAATGTTGTATGCAGGTCCAGACCTCCATGCATAACAACTACTTTCAATTTTATAAGGAGAAAACAAAATGTAAATGAACTTTACCTTTGGGAGGAACAATCACTATAGGGAAGCTGCTATGGTGAAAGTAGTACTCACTCACACTCCCTTGCAATACACTTCAAACCATAGAATATGTCAAAAACAACAAAGCATTTGAACCAAAAATAGCATACTCGCATTTTAGATATGCTCTAAATTTTAAACACAACTTTAAGCTTACAAGGAGATGCAGAGTATTCAAAATAAAAGGTTCTTACCTCTTGATTATCCCCAGTCCTCTTGTTCCCATTACAAGTGCAGCGGGATTGATTCTTATAGCTTCAGGACAAAGTGCTTTACCTACGTCACCCTCCATAATCCTAGCTTCTGTTTTCACCTTTGTAGTGGAAAAATGACAACATAGCAGTCAAAAGCAATGGA
>LPNX010838103.1:198156-225494 GCA_001517045.1 Pseudotsuga menziesii | reverse complement strand
GCAGAACTAGAGAGAATCATGACTTGAGTACATTAAACTACTATGATGTTAAGTCACAAAAAGTTGCCTTGCTCAAATAAGACAGACATATTGCAGGTGGATATATTGGACATAGAACCAATAAAGGTGTTATTATCAATAAGAAAGTAAATGCTATGGATTCTGGAAACTGTAAGAATACTTTTATATATGTAGAACCAAAAATTGGACAATTGAAGGGAGAAATCAATTCTTCAGACTTCACTGCTACTTCTTGTACCATCCTCAATGGAGGCAGCTAGATCTCAGAGTCACTCAGACTACTTGTTTGTATAAGGTAAAATAATCTTGTCTGCAAGATCAAGGTGAAGCACAAGTAGCAAGAGAATGGCATAAGCAAGAACGAGGGGAAGCACAAGTGCCTAGTCTTTTTGGCATATCTGACTCATTCACACCACGTTACTATATTGCATTAACACATTGGATTTCCTGGTCTGTATAGCTCAGCAACCCAGTTGGTACAAGCTCGACCAAACACTATAGTGTGTATGTTGCTATTGTTTTCATTATTTCATTACTGTTATTTTGTTTGATGATAATATTATTGATCTGCTGTGATTGTTTATCATAATCATGGTTATATTGTTATTCTATTCGTAGACTTCATGATAAACGACACATTTGGTTGTGAAACTATATTTATTGCTACTTTTTTGCAGGTTGAATCCTTTTGAAATCCATCAACATGATTTGGATACATGTTTCTGTATGAAAATAGAATGTTGTATGTAGGTCCAGACCTCCATGCATAAAAACTACTTTCAATTTGATAAGGAGAAAACAAAATGTAAATGAACTTTAACTTTGGGAGGAACAATCACTATAGGGAAGCTGCTATGGTGAAAGTAGTACTCACTTACACTCCCTTGCAATACACTTCAAACCATAGAAGATGTCAGAAACAACAAAACATTTGAACCAAAAATAGCATAGTCGCATTTGAGATATGCTCTAACTTTTAAAGACAACTTTAAGCTTACAAGGAGATGCAGAGTATTCAAAATAAAAGGGTCTTACCTCTTCATTATCCCCAGTCCTCTTGTTCCCATTACAAGTGTAGCGGGATTGATTCTTACAGTTTCACGACAAAGTGTTTTACCTACGTCACCCTCCATAATCCTAGCTTCTATTTTCACCTTTTCAGTGGAAAAATGATAACATAGCAGTCAAAACCAATGGACTAACATTCTCTAAGAACTACATTTACAAGGTTTCTTATTGGAATTACCATGGAAACTTCATATGCTTCTATTGCAAGCCTTTCCATTAGACCTTGTGTGGCATCAAACAACACCTCATCATCTGAATCTGTGCTTTGAAGCATATCACAATGAAATAGAACTCTTATCAGTATGAAATCATCTATGGCACAAAATAAGGTAAGTTTAAATAGAAGCCAAATATATTTAACCAACTCCAAAAAAACTCTTGTAATGATTCAAAATGTGATATGGAACATGATCATCCAACACATAAATTGATCAGCACAAGCTATTCAGAAGTGAGTTACAACTTGCCCCAAAAGAAGAGAGGGTAGGGTGTTAAACTATGAAAACAATATTATCACAAAATCCATATAGACCAAGTGCAGCATCTAAAATTTGTGCATCCTTCTCTCTGCAGAACTAGAGAGAATCATGACTTGAGTATATAAAACTACTATGATGTTAAGTCACAAAAAGTTGCCTTGCTCAAATAAGACAGACATATTGCAGGTGGATAGATTGGACATAAAACCAATAAAGGTGTTATTATCAATAAGAAAGTAAATGCTATGGATTCTGGAAACTGTAAGAATACTTTTAGATATGTAGAACCAAAAATTGGACAATTGAAGGGAGAAATTTGGGCAGCTTTGGATAATGTTTGGATTGAAGCTTGAAAGGAATTTGGGCAGCTTTATCCTATGGAAATTCAGATTGCCCACTAACTTGTACCTTATTTAATTGTCCTCTAGTTGGCATGCTCGGGAGGTTTGCAGTTTCTGGGTATCTTTCATCGATGATAATTTCACTCTGAACTTCCAATTTTCCCCTAACTTGCACCTTATTGACTTGTCCACTAACTGGCATAAAGAAGAGGGCCTTTGGGTCTTTCTGGTAGCTTTCATCAATTTCACAGTTTTCATCAATTTTATTTTGAACTTCCATCACACCACTAACTTGAACCCTTGACAAACTAATCCATGGAAGTGAAGAACCCATTTCAGAATGCAGATCTACTGATTCGATCCTAGTTTGATTGCGCTCTTCAACATAGCATGATAGCTCTTCAATTTAAAAGACAATAGTATAAGTTTAGAATTCAATCCCAATTAGAAAAATAATGTCAAAAATTCAAAAATTACAAAAGAGAATTGCAGGTTTTACCATCAACATGCTAATGTTGTTACAATTAAATTATGTGAATCCCCTTGGAAAATTATATACAAATGCACATTCCCAAAAGAGATGGTTTGTCCTGTGTATAGAGATCTAATTCCATCCATTGAACTCCAGCCATGTGGTCTGACCCAGAGGACTTCCAAGGTAGAATCCCCTTGCTCATTCGAAGGGGAATACTACCAAGCATGATACGAGAGGGTAACACTTCTGCGAGAAATAACCAAAAAAATGGTTTCCGACAGAAAATGCAATACAAACCAGACACCATTCCACTTTGTATAGCAAGGAGAAGGTAGAGAGCATACCAGATGACTCAGTCCCAACCCATGATCCTGTGAACCAACATGGACTATTGTCTTTGGCTCAGTGAATACTTTCCTAGTGCACCAAATGACAAACATGGACTTGGATATTGATTTCAACTATTAATTTATTGTCTGCTAGGCAGAAGACTCTAGCCCATTTGGATTTTATAAATTTACAATCAACATGGGCTAGTCAATTTTGTCATTTGAAACTTGACACTATACATAATATTGTATATCTGTTTTGGTGCTCAGACTGTGAGTTTTGAAGTTTGATTGTAGTGTCTAAATCCAATGCACATTTGATATTATGAAATAAATCACAGATTATCTTTCTTTGACAAGCTAATTGTCCCATAAAGGATGATTCCATGCACATTCCTCAAGGGGATTGAAACCCTAGTGGTCATCTTGAAATTCCCCCACCCTCAGCATTGGACCACATCCTCATTGGAAAAAATCATAATTTATTTTTATTGTCATTTGTCTATATTTTTCTAATTTTGTGTGCCTAGGGAAACATCGAGTGACCTGAATTCGATAATGACTTGCCCAACCCAAAGTGGAGAGTCAACTGGTAACTCAGCAAAACTCGGCAATATCTCAGCTTAGTAAATAATAGGGAACATAAACTCAATAAAACTCACCAAAATTTCAGTAAAAATGAGTTTGACCGATTTTGATCAGGAGTTTTGACTCAGCTAGCCAACTTTGAGACCAGAGTCAACTCGGGATTACTCACACACTTATACAAAGTCTTGTTTCTATGACCAAGGGATAATGACTACGACCCAAGGGCCCTAGGTTATATAAAACACCATTTATTATACCCTAAACCCTGTGACTCATTTTTATCGTTTTGTCTCGGATGTCCTATTTTTGGTAACATAGCTCCCAATTATTGGAGCAGAATGGCCTACTCAGGATGACTCTGATTAAATTCTTCAGTAGACAAAGATTGCTATACAATATAAAAGACAATACCATGTGTTAATAGTACTATCCCAAACATAAATGCTAATTCGAAAACTTAAAGACCTATAATGACTTTATGCATCTATAAATTAGAACATCAAATAACAAAAATCAAGACTTGGAGAACATCAAGATCGCTTGATAACCACAACAGCAAATAATGGGTGATGTGAAAATTTGAATGAAACCCTAGGAAAATTACCACCCTGACCTACAAAGCGAATGACATTAAGTGTTATTCTATTTTTCTCTGCCACATGCTCAAATTACTGAATTTCATGTACTTTCTCGGAGCCCTTGGGAAAATAATGTCTAAGATTGTTCAAATCCTTCTGGAAATCTTCAAAATAATCAAACTGTATCTGTGTATGAAAGAATCTAAATCCCATAAAACAAGAAGAGTCAACTATTTTGAAACTTCACTGACTAATGCAAGGCTGTACTTTTAAAACCTAATAACCATTCTCTTGACATAAATTAATAAAATCAATCAAATTGATGTCACACATATCAACAACAGCAATTGAAAGGAGGTTTTGCATATAATGAGAAACACAAATTACTAAAATACTCACAGTAAGATTGGCTAGATTCATACAGCTTGTTGATTGCTTGAACTGAAAGTACAACAATGGCTCGGGCACTTGTGACTTCTATAGTAATTCGAAAGTCTGAATGAATCTCTGTATACAATAATCGAAAATCACTTTGAGAATAATATTGAGGTTTAACAAAAAGGAATCTCAAGATGATGAAGATAGAATTAAGATGTTCCCTCAACCCTCATAGAGTACAAGAATGACACAATAATTAATAATTAATAAAGAAAATTTCGTTTAACAAACAAATTATCAACAAACCTCCTGTTATGTGTTGAATATAGTTGGACAATGAACAAATTTGTGGTCACTGATCAAGGAAGCAAGCATCTGACAGAACATGACAAACCAAACACAACATCATAATCATACACTAATCAATTTTGTCCTATTTATTAGAAGAGAAAATTATTCCCACAAGAAAAACTTCAAAAAAATCTCTTTTAATGGAAAAGCATTTTTTAGTCATACCCATGTAAGTCCTTTTCTAAGATGAATACAGCACTGTAATAGCAATATAATGGGGTGAAAGTCGAATCTCCTTTTCTGCCTCCTTGCCCCTTTTCTTTTCCCCTTCTTTTTGGTTGATGATGATAAGAACAGAGTGATTCCTTCCTTATGATCCTACTGAGGCAATGCAAAAAGTCACCACATGATCTTGTATGCAACTATGTTTTACCATGACATGGATTATGCATATGCCCCTCTTAATTGCAAATTAGGGCACTAATGACCTCCACATTCCGAGAGGTAAAGATGCAACTAACCCTCAAACTACTCAGGGTTTTCCCGTGCTCAAAGAGATCACGAGTCAAGTCAATATGATGATAATGAATATGAGATAAGATGCACCAAATAACAACAAATACTAAATAATTTTGGGAGGTGACCATACATGGATCAACAGATAGCGGCATCCTCTCATGCTCGTTTTCAGTGACTGATCTTTCTATGAACACCTTATAGTGAAACAACGTCATAAGAACATGCTCCACATACCTGCAACATGCATAAGACAGGAAGGCTCTAATTTCTGAAACTCGTCCAGGAAAATGTAACAATGTTCTTATCTCATGAGGAAGCTAGCAAACTGGAGCTTTTCATAACACCTATGATTAAATGTATTGAGTTAATATTGAATTCTTGTTAAAGATTAATTTAGCTGGAAGGGTTTTCAAATCCTCTAATTCATTGGTTGTATAGGCAGAGATGTATGGACATTATCAAGTCTAGTATTTTTCCTTACAAAGGTGGAAACTACCAAAAGGATAACCCATAAGCAGAGTTACAAAGCAGAAATAACCATAATCACACTGACATAATGGGAATATAGAAACAGAAGCTACATAAAATGACATCTCATTGATCAGTATAAGCATCCAAAATAGATCAGGCTTTTTTATCAGTACAAGCATGCAAAATAGATCAGGATTTTTGAAATTTCATTCACATTTAAGATGTGTGAGCCTGATCTAAATTTCATTGGTTTTTTGACATTTGTAAAAATTCTTTAATGATTGCAACTTATCCTTTTTCAGGCCCAACTACACGGTTAAGGGTATCCATAATCCGTAAGATGCACCAAATAACAACAAATACTAAATAATTTTGGGAGGTGACCATACATGTATCAACAGACATCAACATCCTCTCATGCTCATTTTCAGTGACTGATCTTTCTTTGAACACCTCATAGTGAAACAACGTCATAAGAACATGCTCCACATACTTGCAACATGCATAAGATAGGAAGGCTCTAATTTTTGAAACTCGTCCAGGAAAATGTAACAATGTTCTTATCTCATGAGGAAGCTAGCAAACTGGAGCTTGTCATAACACCTATGATTAAATATTATATCTTGTATAGAAATTGAATGTGTATATTAAACAAGGTTTTGATAGATATACATTGTATACATCTCATATTTTTTCTACATAACAAAAGTAATTTTTTTCTACCCAAACTTATTGGTGAACACTATACTCTACCATTGGGGATAACAACCGGAGAAAATATAAATAAAATCATTGAAAATGAGGAAGAAATAAATAACAATTAAGGGATAACTAAAAGTAGAAAATCAATTGATTAAAACAATTAATATAATTGAAAGAAACAATAAATAAAATTGATGTAACAAGTTAATATTGAAATTGAAATCAAATCTTTTACAAATGGTAATAACAAGGAAAGAAATTCCTAACATAGAAATGACATTGTAATCTATAGAAATTATGACAGGAAGGAATTTCCTTTACGGGATTCTTAAAAACAATAATGATGCCCAAATAACAAAAATCAAGACTTGGAGAACATCATGATCGCTTGATAACCGCAACAGCAAATAATGGGTGATGTGAAAATTCGAATGACACCCTCGGAAAATTACCACCCTGACCTGCAAAGCGAATGACATTAAGTGTTATTCTGTTTTTCTCTGCCACATGCTCCAATTGCTGAATTTCATGTATTTTCGCAGAGCCCTTGGGAAAATAATGTCTAAGCTTGTTCACTGTCCTTCTGGACATCTTCAAAATAATCAAACTGCATCTGTGTCTGAAAGAATCCAAATCCCATAAAATAAGAAGAGTCAACTATTTTGAAACTTCACTGACCAATGCAAGGCTATACTTTTAAACCCTAATAACCATTCTCTTGACATAAATTATTAATATCAATCAAATTGATGTCACACATATCAACAACAGCAATTGAAAGTAGGTTTTGCATATAATGAGAAACACAAATTACTAAACTAATCATAGTAAGATAGGCTAGATTTGTACAGCTTGTTGATTGCTTGAATTGAAAGTACGACAATGGCTTGGGCACTTGTGACTTCTGTAGTAATTCGAAAGTCTGAATGAATCTCTGTATACAAGAATAAAAAATCACTTCGAGAATAATATTGAGGTTTAACAAAAAGGAATCTCAAGATGATGAAGATACAAGTAAGATGTTCCCTCAACCCACATAGAGTACAAGAATGACACAATAATTAATAATTAATAAAGAAAATTTCATTTAACAAAGAAATTATCAATTAGGGTACTATTAGAGTTAGGGTGAAGTAATTGTTGCCATTGTAACTATTTATAAGTATCAACATGATTATGGCTTCTGCCTAGCTCTTGTCAAGACTCAAAAACTCTACATATTCCACTTTAACAAGCCATTAGAACTAATAAATGCAACTCCATAGTCTACAGACAATGGTCTGGCAGTGAAGCAGAGTGCTGGTCATAGTCATGGCCCAGGTTCAAACCTCACCAAGCTTACTTCCCCTCATTGTTTGTCTAGACCAAGCAAACAAAGGCAGTTGTAGGAAATGGATGTTTTTTGATGATATATGTGTTCGACCCTATAAAATGGGATTTCCCTTTGTCAAACACTATACAATAGGATTTTTCTGTGTCAACATGTGTGTGTTTTGCTATATTTTCCTACAAACAAAATAAACCAAGACTACACAATTACCTAGTGCATGAATTAGGATAGATTTATCCTTATGGAAGTAATGTTGATGTGTTACCAATTATGACATTAAGCATAATATTTGAAAATTTGAAAAACTCATAGATCCAATTGTCTCTCTAACTTTGATTATCCTTATATATACTGGTCATTTGGAGGAATCAAATCTCATGATTGTTCTGAGTTGTGATTAAAAGACAACCCTACAATATTCTCCCCTCCTGAAAACTGAATTAGTAGTATAACTAAGAGATGGGACACAAATTCAAATAACCATCCCAATATCTGTTAGCTAACTCGTGCATTGGTGCTTTGGTTTTAGATTTATACCATTCATCATACTAGTAATGCAAGTTATGCCCATAATGGTGGCGTGGATCAATATGCATACATACTGAATAAACATTTCAAATTATACAAGGACTGAAGAACTGTTCCTCACAGACAACATACACTCGAATTAACTGTCAATGATGATAAGCTTACAACTTCAATCCAATGCTGAAAGGATGTTCACTTTCCTTTCTCATCCTTGGATAATCCCTTTCTAGGCTACAAACAGTCCCCTAATATTTACTCCAAAAGCATAAATGGCAGCATATTTTTGCAGGAAAAGTCCATCATGAGGTGAAAACAGGTGTCCTATCTTGATGCGCAAACTCACAAATGCCCATATGCAATATATTATTAGACAATTCCAAAATAACTTGTTAAACCAATTTAGAATGTTTGCAGCCAAAAGAAATAAGAGAACAAATGACAAAGTAAGCATAAGACTTTTGCATCCTTTACTCTTCCACGTGACCAGCGTGAAACAACAATGTTGCAAATTCTATTGCTTGCCACCTATATGCACATTTTAACATAATTTTAATAATAACTCAGTAGATAGTATATTTAAAATATGTACCACGAGAAGCACAAAAAGTCAAAATTCACCATCCATGAGTCTTAACTAGTTCCACAGACAAACTTTAAAAGCACCATGATAGAACTAGTTTTAGATCAGATAATCTGTAGTGTATTATTTAAATGAATGAACTAAAATATCTATGGTGAAACACCAAGGAAAAAATAACAATTAAATTAATTAATTCATACTAATCAATTATGGATGCAATGGAAGTCAAGTGATTTGGCTCAAGGAAATGGTCAAGAGCTTTTGGCAATTGATAATGTCTTTGGGAATACTACCTGAAAAGCTATTTCCCTAAAGTTCAAGGTTGTATACAGAATTCCAATGTTCAAAGGATGGAAGCATGCCTGATAAATTTGAGAAAGATGTTGAAAATATTTGCAGGCTCGGAGAAGACCAGATATTTGAATTTTGGAGGAAGGTTGCCTTGGAGAGAATTATGAGAAACATTAAGCAATTGCAAACTATGTGAATTTAAGAGATCGGAAGGAATAGGCCCACTAAAATTGTTACAAGGGAACTCCCTATAATTTAAGTTTGGATCTTTCCAAGGCCTAAAGGAATGTGACCACTAAGATTATTATGGGCCATCTAGACCCTATACAAAGGGGCACAATTTGTAAGATTGTGAGGGATTTCTCCAGTTAATTGGTTAGAGAAGAGGATAATCCTTTCTAATTTGTTTCCTACACACAGGTCAGACGGGATGGGTCCTGTTAATTGATTAGTATATGCATCAAATTATACTAGCCTAGAATTTTTACCCAACTGTTCAGGAATGCTTCATGACAGAGAATTTTCCAGATATACAAAATTTGCAGACTAGGAAGATCAGCAATTCCCTTAGGGATGCCTCCGCTGATTTTATTGCAATTCAGGTTCAATAATGTGAGCTTTCTGAGCATCGAAATATATTTAGGAATCTTTTCAATGAGTATGTTAAGAGATAAATCCAATCACTCCATGTTTGCAGTATTGCTCAACTTCCATGGGATGAATCCAGTAAAATTGTTATTGTACAGTATCATTGTCTCTAGCCTCTTTAACTTTCCTAGTTCCAAAGGCAAAGGACCGGTTAAATTAGAATTTGAAATATGCATAAACTCCATCTTTGACATGTTACCGAATTGCCATAGAATCCCACCCTTGTAAATATTGGACCCAAGCTCCAAATTCCTGAGCTGCTGCAACTTCCCAAGTTCTGGAGGGATTAAACCACTGATCACATTTCCTGCCAAACTTAGGTACTCCATTCTGGAAAATTCACCATATTGGCTGGGAGCGCTCCCATTGAAGTAATTCCCAGCAAAGTTCAGCATCTGCAAATTAGCGAGCTTGGAAAACTCCCATGGAAGGGCCCGATAAAATCATTTCTCTAAGCAGTGAGGTTCACAAGGTTCTTCAACCCTGAAACTCCCCCAGGGAAGGATCCATTGAAGTAATTATAGCTGATGTCAAGGCTTGTCAGACTATAAATCCTGAAAATGGCTTCTAGCAATGGCGCATGAAACTGGTTGTCTCTAATGTTGAAGCTCAAAATGCGGGTAAGCAACTGGACTTCTTGTGATACTGAGAATGTGCCAGTGAGGTTTTTTCTTGACAGATCTAGTGCCACCACCTATACTCATTGTTACATGTAATTCCAATCCATGAACAAGGGGACACATACATACCATTGATTCTATATTTCCAGTCTGAGAGTTTTCCTAAGCTATCCATAAGGATTGATTTGAGTGCCAATAGGGCACTGACCTCCTCAGGCACTAAGTATCATAACATGGTCCTAAAAGGATGTGCCAAGTATGAAAATCAACAATGAAGACTTCAATGAGGTATAATTAGCTCAACCCTAAATCTATTAAGTGCCAAGAGGGATAAAAAACTATGAGGTCCAAACCTCTAAAATTAAAAGAGTCCAGATTAATATGGATCTGTGCTTAGTGTGCTTGGATAGTCAGAGATTTTTATGTCAGTAGGAGAAATGCACACAATAAGAAAAGCACACAAACATATTCACCCCTCCAATTGTATATCACCTCACTTATCTCATCACAAAGATCCCACTCTGCTGGGAAGCATTGGTATTGTGTGCGAGTATTTATAACACAACTAGATGTGTGCATTCCTTAAGAGACAAAGTTTGCATGCATTCAATTATCGAGATTTGATTAGTTTTAATGCATCCACCACAATTTTTTTTCTATTTAGGTGTCATTATGCTTTGGAAGAAGGGAAGAAGAGAAGGTATATATGCTTTCTAAAATAGATACATGCATTTTTCTCCCATTGATACTAGACAATAATCTGTATTGCTCCATTTTTCTTTCTTTAAATTATATGTGAAACTCACATTGATTTTAATCATGTGAGTCAAAATGGTGTATCCAAAAAGAAAATGGTTGTTTCCATGATGAAAAGGATAATATCTCATGGAGGGCATAATTACTATAAAATGGATTTTAGTAACAAACTAAGTAATTAAGATGAAATAAAACATGGTAAATCATAGGAATGAATGTTTTGTTTTTCCAACTTTTCCTTAATATAATTTTTTCCAGGAGTTTATCGAGCCCTTCAAAACTTTGTCCAAGGGTTCAAATTTGGCATGTCTTTTAAAACCAATGAGTCTAGTGTCACACTTTCTTATCCTATTACACGAAAGCAAGACTCTACCCAATCACTATGGTTTTTCAGCAGACAAAGTTAGAACTAGTTGAGACGTTTTGACTCTCATACCAATCGCTAGATCCCTTGACGCAAAAGCTAAAGGAGGATTTCAAACTCTCTAACCTTGACAAGATAGTTTTGGATTGGATTAAAGAGCTTATTCCATAGTCCTTGTTAAAGTTGGAGATTCAATTCTTTCCTAACTGATGGGAGGACTTGAAAATTCAATCAATGGGCATAGGTGGTAGTGACACAAACATGTGATAGACACCCAAATTAATAAAATTCAAAGACTCAAGCCTAAACATTATACCTAGATCTTCAAAATTTGTAGAGTGTGGAAAGTTGGAAACCTTTGGTGGACCTGAAAAATGCTACCTTTGTTTGGTCCTTCATCTTGGGTTGGGTTGTTGTTTGCCATAGACTAGATCTTAGAAACCCTACATCCTTTGCGTTCGTTTTGTCAATAGATTGAAATCCTTAAGAACCTTTTTTGGTTTTTTTTAAAGTGAACTTGGAAGTCTCAAAATCATGCATCCATATCCTCTCCACTCCCTTTTCATAAAAGACTACCATGTTAAGAGATCAATTACACTGAACTGTCGAGTTTCAACTTGCCTCACAGAGTCACAACTCATTACAATTGAAATTTTGTTTTTAATATAGAAATACACTGAATGAAATTTTATTTAAATCCCAGGCCCCAAACAAATAAAGTTTTTCCATGGGCCAGCAACATGTTTATTTGAGCTAATGTCTCACTATAAATCACAGTGAGTGGAACTGGAAGTGGTACAATTTTTCCAACTCTTAAATTATTGAGATGGAAATCCATGCACCATAAGCAGGGAACCCCCTACCAAGTCTCTCACCCCTCTTCCTCAATTCATGCAATCTCAATGGAGAGAGGGAGGCCATGACATAGATCTACCCAAGCCATGAAGGAGAGGCAAGAGTGTCACCAAAATTAGCCACACAACTCTCCTACAACCCTCATTAAATGATAAATTCCCGACTCTTGTGCTAGTTGGGATGATGTTGTAACTCGTACATCACATGGAACCAACAAATGATGGGTAGAGGCCATCCAATAATGATAAAAATGATCCTGGCATCCCCATGCAGACCTAATCACAACAACAACTTTAATGAATCTTCTCAATGTTTGTTGTCATTCCATTTTATGCCTTAATAACAATATTTTGCGGGAAATTCAATTTTTATGCTGTATGGCTAAGTGGATTTTTTGGGGACACTCAATTTGAATGTCATGTTAACCATACTACATCAATATGAGCTTTCGGCATACGATTATGGATATATTTAGAGTGAACTCAACATTGAAAAGTTTGCCATTGTGCATCAATGGTTCATGTATATTATACGTCATGGACTCTACATTAAGGATTCCATCATTCAGCATCCATAGTTCACAAGTATCATATCCATATGGGTACCTTGTTGCAGGGATTTGTTCCAACCCTACCATCTTTTCCTAGCACTACTTCTAGGCAAACTCAAAAAATGTAGACACCGCAAAGGATCCAAGCATAGATCATTTTAGAAACCCTTATGGAAATATCTATCTCAATACACAAATATAAATACTACTTCAATTAAAACAGAAACATAACAACAATAAATCTGATATGAAATTTTCTTTAAACATGCTAAAACAACATAGCTTTCAGCCTCAATGTCCTAATAAATCATTGTAATAAAACAACCATAAAACTTGCTCAATGCATGAGAAAAATAAGTTCTACAACACAAATTCATGAAAAAAATGGTAGTAGACTTCATATTATCATAGCAATGAAGATAAAGTACAAAACCTTAGCTCATCCCAAGCTGGTACAAGAGATCCTTCCAACTCATCTCAAGTAGGGACTCTTCAATGCATTCCAAAATCTACAATGTCCATTTGTGACTGCCACAAACTGTGGCCCACAATACAAAGGCCAAGTAAGGAATCCCACCAAGCTCTACAATCCAATCCATGGAGTTTCAAAACAAGCCATCATCGCACCAAAATTCAAACCCAATCTCTCCCATGTGCATCACACAAGCCATCAAGGATATTCTCACATGCATTCCACAGGATTCAATACTCAACACTTGTTGTCACTTCTCTCATTCATCATTTGTGATCATTTGGAGGCTTGAGCTTTTAGAATAGAGTCATAGACTTAAATTTTAGACTGATCTTGGCAATTATTGTGCCTTGTTGGAATCTCAATTAGGACTTAGGAGGCAAGATTAGGAGGGTATACTACAGCCTATCTTCCAACTTCAAATTGAAATTTCAAGGGCCCTCAAGACTCTAGAGGCTATTTAGAGCCTCCTTGATGTTGTATTTTGTTTCATATTATTATATGTAGTGCACTTCGTGCCATTTTGATATATTAAGTTCTGATCCATACACACACACACAAGTAGACTTTGCATATTTTTATCTAATGGTTTGGGATCATAGTTTGGAATCTTTATTTTTTTTTCATTAAATTTATAATATCATATGTATTTTTTTGTAAACTAAGTCATTAATTTTAAATTGATCTAACTCAATGTCGATTCTGGTTTGAGTGGGGCTGACCCTTGACCAGTTCCATGCCCAAGTTCAAGCTTTAAAACATTGGCTAGCATCACAGCAAATATCAATCTAAGTTACAATGTAGTTATAACAAAGACACTATATTCCCTTTATATATAATTAGGTGAGGGAGTCCAACAATAATACATGGATTAAGTCCACAAGTAAACACTAGGCTAGTTAAGCCAACAAAAAAACCCAAGTGGAGTGATACACTAAGCATATAGGCAACAAGACACATCCTTTAGGGGTTCCATATCCATATTCCGTCTTTGGCATGGCTGCGCTATGAAACATGTTCGACACATGTTTAGTACATGTCTTGAAACAAGACTCGTACTAAACACATGTCAAAGACATGTCCTAGATGTGTCTCACATGTCCAACACATGTGGGTAGAAAAGTGACATATAAGATTCTCAAAAAAAAATCTCAATAATTTTTCTCACTTTCTAAAGAGGGGGAAAGATATCTCAAAATTTTCCATTGTGCATATGAATAGTAAAACCGAGATTTGATGCGATTCCATGTATCTTGAAGGCGAATTCGCAAACCATATTTTCCATTTCTTCAACAATGGTGATTTTCTTCATTCATTCCACAGAAACCATGGCACAATCAGCAATGGTAGTCGGTAAAGGTCAAAAGAAAGATGGGAATGTCAGTGTTGGTGTCCCCCCACCTCCAAGCTCATATATCTCTACTAACACTAGTACTCCATCTGCTGCAAGGGTAGTAGCCAATGTTGAAAATAACCCTTTTGTAGAAACTTGCAAGATAACAAGCTCGAGAAAATAATAAATAAAGGGAATTGCTTCTCTATCAAATCAGTTTGAAGTTGTCATATGTAGAACTAATGTAGGACTTGATTCTTCAAATGGAGGTCTGCAGTTGAACCACCAATGCAAGGAAATTTTGTTGTCCCTTAACAAACATTAAAGCTAGAATATATGGTATGTGTAGCAAATGATAGTTGGTTAAAAAAATATTTTATGTAGTTATCTTAAGGGTTTGCAGGCTTACAGAAAGGCTATTATCCTATTCCTTGAATCCTTTTCAAATGGTTCTTTTTAGATCAATAAATTAAATGACCCTTGATATGTGCCACAGTTGATCATTAAATATGCTTGGGAAGTGAGAAATGACAAGCATGCTTCTAGCATTGTCTCAAGAATAAAAAAAATCATGAGCATTGGAGGATTTTTTTCTCTCTACAATATGTATTATGCCAACCATTTGGAGCATGGTCCTAGAAAGTACTGTAGTATTTTATGGTTTGTAAGAAATTTTGAAAGTCAACTTATTTAATTGCACCTAAGTTCTAGGAACAATTGAGCACATTTTTGTTGAAAGAGAAAGGACAACAAGCATATTGAAAAGAACGATGACATTAGGAACCAAATGGAGATGGCACTGAACGACGATATCCTATTTCAACTTATAGTCATGGAAAAGAACTTCATTCTTGCAGTTTAATCCCAATCCATGAAGAATTCTCAATGAAAATGAGATCCTTTGTGTCTTGAGTTTTTAGTCAAGACACAACCTATAGTAAGGATATTGTCTCTCTCTTTTGCACAGAGGCCATTTGGCTAATTGTTGTAATGGATAATTCACCTAATAACCTAGGTCTGGGGGTTACCAACATACTCTAACACTTGCAGACAATTTGACTTATGAAAATACAAAACAGGAAATAGGAAAGTAGCAGGACTTACTTGTATTAAACGAAGGTTGATCCAAGCTATCTTCTTCCTCCTTTGTTCCTCTTCCCAAGTCTCCAGGATAGTTCCTCCTTCACCTGTTAACGAAGATTCTTCCAAATGCAGTATGATTCATATATAAAGATGCAGGTTAAGCAAATCATATATTATAATGAAATGTAAACATGTACCAATCCACAACACATGAAACACAATATGGAAGAAGTTCTCTGCTTTATTAACAATAATAGAGGGAGTTTAGGTTACAACCCAATGTCTGAACAAGGGACTCCTCTGTCACCAAAGGACTCTGAGTTTCTCTGCTCCAAAGATTCTGTAGACAATCCACCAGCATAACTTTGCTCTCCAAGTATTACCTCCAAACACCCTCCCCAAAGCCTCTATTTATCTGAAGGAAATGAGGCAGTTCTCGAAGGTTAGGGAGGTTATAGAAGTTAATGGGATTAAGGTAAATGAGTAAACAAATCTCCCATTAACTCATGTTTTAAAATATTAATTTTGAGGAAGGCATACGCGGGTCTGTAGTAAGACAACCCGCGTATGATATGCGACTCTATACAAAGGCAACCCGCACATACAAGTATGCACGACCTGCTAAACATGAGACTCGCGCATGATGCGCGACATGTTAATAGAGATAGTCACGTATGCAACTCAAAATCACAAAATGGCAAAGTAATCAGCTGGGCATATAGGCAATGTATTTCCTGATGAGCGAAGGTATAGTGGAAATGGGCAAACCTCTATCCATAAGTGTCCTTTTTTGTGCCGACATGAGGTATATCGGCACTCGGATGGAGAGGTGCCATTCAGCTGTATAACAGATGCCCCATAATGTGTGAGGTCAGAGGGGAATGATGGCTGAAATACATTATAATATATAACTCAGGAGAAACTCAGAAGTCCAGTGGAGCAGAAGGAGTACCTGAAACCAATACATAATAATGTCATATACAAAGCTATATCTGAGGATGCTATGTTCAATTTACTGGAACACTAGCTCCTTTACAAAATGAGAGTACATCATATAATACGGGTAACACCACGTATGTAAAATGGTGGATCAAAGCCACAATATAATAATGATGAGTCTTCAAAGATCTGGAAGCTGGAGATAGAAACTGGACATAGTCTTGCGCAACTTAGTTCATAAGTAAAGAACTAAGGTCTTCATACAAGATCCCAAAGAACCAAGTACAATCCAAGCCATGTGAATAAGGGTAAGCTGAAGTCGAACATGGAAAGGATTCAACAGTTTGTCAACCAATAGATGATAATTGACAACTGAAGCGAAGGAGTTCACTAATGATGAAAGTGAATCCAGAGGTACTACCGTCAAACTCTAGGTCGTCGTCATCAGGAAGTGCTGAAACTGAACCATACTGTGATAGGGAAGGCAATAGATCCTCCAATGGATCACAAGAGTGACTAGGGACTAGGCAAAAGAAGATAGACACAAGTAAATGGATGACAGATATAACAATGATTGGATCAGGCTATAAATCAGATAGTGGGAAGAATCCTTGAACAGTGAGCACGACACAAAGATGACCCAAGGCACCTTATAACAGATAGATAAGACAACTAGACTTATCTGTCATGTAGGAGACATGATCAGATTCCCCAGGTATAATGGACAAGAGGAGGAGTCAGAAAACTCGAAGTGATAGCTGAACACAGATGTACACTGAATCATGGATATCGGAAAGCAAAGAGTGCTATGTTTAAGGATGACATGCTGCCATTACTGAAAACAAGAGAAAACTTCTTCCTTTCCTTCCCTGTTAAGTTTTAATGAGTCCAGGAAAGCCAACTCGGTTCCCTCTTCATTTTTTAACAAGCTTGAAGAGATGGGAAAATAATGCTTGATACACTGATCCGTGGATTTAACGAGCCCGAACTAGTACATGCTCGCTTGGTGCTTTCATATTTAGAGAGTCTGAAAACGCCAAAGAAGACTCCAGGGGGGTCCTTTTTTGCCCAATTTAGTCTCTTAAGGCTGAAAAAGTATAAAACAAACCTCAAAAGAACTCTCTTAACTTCCGAAGTAGAAAAGGTGAACCTTTTTCGTACTTAGTCGGGAAGGTCCGAAAAAGGTTAAATTACCACCTACCCAACGCTCCTTCAATAACAGCATATAAATAGCTTGAGTTTTACGAGTGTGAAGGAAAGCAAGATCACTCGGAAAGATCCATTTGGTTACGAGAAATGGGGCTTACAACAATAAACTCGTTGCTTTGTTCTTGAATGTTTAACGAGCATGACAAAGACACAAAGTACACTCGGAATCTTTTTCATATTTAGGTCCAGAGCACGAAAAAGAAAAAGTAAGCTCAAACCGGGTGTTCCTTTTCCGTAAATTTAGTCCCTCAGGTCCGGAAAAGTGATAAACCTATACCTGAGAATACTCTTCTCAATTCCGAAGAAAAGAGAGTGATCCTTTCTCGTATTATTCCGTATGGGCCGAGAAAGAGATAACCTACCACCATGCGAATGCCCGTTCACATATTCTTAACGAGCTTGAACGGACGAGATAACTCGGCAGTCAAGTCTATTTTTAAGGAGTCAGACCTGGGCCTAAAGAAACTCCATAAGGTGGGGAGTCCTATAACGGGATAGCTTGTAAAGAGAGATTCATACGAAGCTCTATTTGGCGTGAAAAATAGCTATGAGGAAACCACTGGGCCTGAAACAGTGACGAAAATGAGTATCAAAGGCTGGCAATAGCATATGAGGATGATACTCATGAAATAGGGATCCTAGCCATGGAAGAACAATGGTAGAGACAAGGGACTAATGGCTTAGAATACCATAGTCCGTGGCAAAATGTTGTATACTAAGGTTAATGTGGATGATAAGTTGCCAACATATGTTGGAAAGAGCAAAAACCACCCTATAGAAGCATCAACACTTTGAAATAATAGGTAAACCTGTTCCAAGGCACAAAAGTGATGGTATTAGTCAATTATCATTTCAAACTATAGAAAAAGACCCACTTTACGAAATTTTATTTCTATTAATAGTTTGAAAATTGAAACATTTCATACCATTTCACTTTTTGAGCCAAAAAGGACAATTTTACCCTCTATCTTTGATCGCTCGTTGTGGACAATTGGACCGGTGAAATTCAGATCCGTCAGTTGCAGGTAAATCTACACCCAGTGCTCTTTAATTTCATCCAAACAAATTTTTAATTTGAAGGTTAATTCAATTTAATTCATCAATATAAAAAATGGCAGAGGGCATATGCGGGTTACCACGTATAAGAGTCGCGCATACGAGGTTGATGCACGGGTTACTGCATATAGAAGTTGCGTATGATGCGCGATCTGTCCCAATGGACAGTCGCGCATACTGCGCTATGAACAAAAGCATGAAAAAGATTTCAAATTTTTTAAATTTTTTTGATGAATTACTGAATTAAACTATGTGTTTTTTGTCAGGACATCATGGTGCTGGAGTGGAGGGAACGAGAACACGAGATAATGGACCAAGCAGCATTCCAAAGCCCGCCTACCATTCAAGCTTTACGGAATAGTGGGCTATATAAGTTCTTTTGCGCATCACCAATGCGGGTCAATGTCCGCATACTAGAGTTCTTGGTTAAATACTGGGACCATGACCTTGGGATGTTTAACATCGAGGGTGAGACTTTGGAGTTTACCACTCAGGATCTCTATTTTATTACCGGATTATCACATCGGGGAGCCCCGGTGAACTTGGAGGGAATTGGCAGGAGTGGTGACCCCCTGAGTGTTCAGAATTATGTGGATGTATTCTGCAGGCCGGGTACTCAGAAAAAGGGCAGCAGCATTCTCATCTCAGATATACAGGACTTCACACTACAGGTACTAGCCAGTACGATTGTCAGACTTGCAGGGTCATCAGGACTACACTTGGCCACCAGGACTCAGATGAGAGTGGCAGTGGATTGCTTTAGAGGTACCCTATATGACTGGTGTTCGAGAATTTCCCCCATCATGAAGAGGCAATTGTCCGATTGTAGGAGGGGAAGACGCAAGAACTTCGGATATGTGAGTATTTTGGTTGCGTTCTTCTTTGAGAGGGTTCTAGCCATGAGCCCTGCAATACCCTTAGAGATCAGACATCCACGTCAGCTGAGGCTGAGCAGGTGGGGTGACATCTTCCTCCGTCATGGAGGAGGTGACATAGTACATAGTATGTATGATGACGATTTCTATACCTGGTGGGAACGACAGGTGCCAGCATTGGAGCAGTTTCCATATGCCGGATTAGATTTCCGAGGTGATCCAGATCTAGTCCTCCCTCCAGGAGGAGCATGGGGAGAGATGGGTAAGTCTTTTTAATTTTTATCATTATTAAATTTTTATGAATTTTCCAATGATATAATATATATACATATGTACAAGTCTAATCCTAACTCATATGTCAAAATGCATATATTGGACCGGTCCACCCCGTAGGGCACCCGCGCACCTTTGTACATCATGTAGCAGGAGGAGATCCTGGGCTGATCTAGGTACTCGAGGAAAAGCTGACCAGGCTTACCGAGCGAGTACCTACCATACGCATAGAGCATCTCCCTGTAGCCATGCAGGAGTTTGTAGTAGGAGTTCCACCAGCCTGGCTACGTCTTTTCAGACGAGTAGCTAGGGCAGTATTGGTGTATAGAGAGGCGGTGGAGGCTACCGAGGCTGAGTAGGCTGAGGAATCCAGGAGGCGCAGACATGACGGGGACCAGCCAGGTCCTAGCGGCCATGGCGGCCAGGCATAGATTTAGGACATTTTGATGGATGATGATCCACACTTTGTATATATTTATATATTTTGGGATCTACGGATCAGACTTGACCTATCCTATGTATGAACAGATATTTACATATATATATATGAGTTTTTGTTGTCAGTTTATTTACAAATGTTTTTTACATGTGTGCTATATATTTTATGAATTATGTGTGAGATGCCAATCTAAAATGTAATTCGGATATGCATCAGATAATGAATTTTGGCTCCTTGGAATATGATTAAAAGTAATAACTTCAAAATGCCTTTCCAATGAACGAATTCTCATGAACTGACGTAACAATGTAGGGTTTCGTACCTGATAAGCTCGGTTGAGCTGGGAAACAACCAATTGGGAATCCAAACGGACCTCAAGCTGGGTAATACCACGTGACAACACATCCCATAAAAGCTCAATAACCGCCCTATATTCAGCAACATTATTAGAGGCAGGACCTAAGCAAGCGCCTCCCGCGGTAACAAGCTGTCCTGTGGGAGAATAGATAACCCATGCTACCGAAGCCAGGTTACAAGTGTGATGGATAGCGCCATCAGCGAAACCTACATACATTCCGGAAGACATCTGCAACCACCAGAAGATCGTATAAAAAACAAAACTGACAACCTAATGTACATAAAATACATACACTAATATACAAGAAAAAGTGCTAGGCCTAAGCGTAGTACTTCTTCAGGTAGAGCCCATTTCTAGGCTCAGGAAGCTTATTCCCATCATAATCCATTAATTCATATGCACCTTTACTCAAAAATTTAGACACGACATAGGGTCCTAACCACATGGCCTTGAACTTACCTGCCCCCAGAGGTTCTTTATCTTGGTCCCAGAGCAAGACAAGTTCCCCTTCAGAGAAAATTCTAGGCTTGACCGATTTATCGTATTGAGCTTTAACCCTATTCTTGTGAGCCTGGTTCGCAGTCAGCGCATCTCTACGCTGTTCATCAAGGTGTTCTAAGTGTAACAACCGTTCTTCAAGCTCAGTCATATCAGGAAGCACATGAATAGCTATCTGTAAAGATGGGATTTCACATTCAATCGGAGTAATAGCTTCCACCCCGTGAACGAGTTGGAAGGGGGAAAAACCCGTAGCATTTTTGACATTGGTTAGATAAGCCCAAAGAGCAGGGTATAACATAATATGCCAATTGGAGCGGGCTTTATTAATAGTACGTTTAAGAATGGTCTTTAAAGTCTTATTCATAGCCTCAACCTGACCATTTGCTTGCGGATAATAGGGAGAAGAGTGTTCTTGTTGAAATCCGAGCATGGTGGTCAGTTCTGTCATCATGTTATTTTGGAAATGACTGCCATGGTCAGTGACAATCACCTTTGGAATACCGAACCTAGCAATAATCTGATTGAAAATGAAGAAAGCTACTGTTTCCCCACCCTCCTTAAAGGTAGGCATTGCCTCTGCCCATTTTGTGAAATAGTCGACAGCGACAATGATGTATTTGTGCCCCCCGGCTGAGGCTGGGTTGCATGTCATATAATCAATCCCCCACTTCATGAAGGGGCCTACCGAGACAACGGGAAACAAAGGAGCAGGATGTGACCGCATCTTTCTGGTGAATAGCTAACAAGGGTGACAGCGCTTTATTGCTTCCACACAATCTTTAAAGATTGAGGGCCAGAAATAACCAGCACGTAAGATTTTTTGGGCCGTTGCTAACCCAGATAAGTGACCCCCACATGCTCCACTGTGAGAATCATTTAGGACAACCTCCGCTTCCTCATGAGTAAGGTAGCGACGCAAGACAAAATCTACCCCTCTTCGATATAAAGTATCTCCTATTATGAGGTAGTTTTTAGCATGAAGTCTTAACTTACGTTGGTCTTCCCTAGAGTAAGCGGCAGGACACTTCGAAGTCTGGAGATATATGAGAATATCTCCGTACCAAGGATCAGAGGTGGATATAAGGAAGATGTTCTCATCTGGGAATGAGTCATCTTGAATCACTACATCGTCTTCCGTAGGGAATTTTGCTATAAGCTCAGCAAACACTAAGGACTTTTTGGATTTAGCGGATTGGAAAACTAAGTCAAACTCTTGGAGAATGACTATCCACTTGTTGAATTTTCCCCCAACAATGCGTCGGGATAAAACATATTGGAAAGGGTTTACATCCACCACTACAGTAGTGGTCCTTAGTAAGATGTAGTGCCGTAACCTCTGTACAGCATAGACAGCCGCTAAGGCTAACTTCTCAACGTGAGAGTACTTAAGCTCAGGCCCAACCAAAGCACGGCTAATATAATACACAACATGCTCAACGAGCTTGTCATTTTCCTGAACTAGCACTACTCCAATGGTGGACTCCGATGCAGCCAGATACAATATAAAGTCCCTAGAATAGTCTGGTGGGCACAATAAAGGAGCCAAAAACAAGGCTTTTTTCAATGCCTCGAACGCGATTTGTGCAGCTTCATCCCATACAAATGGGGTGTCCTGTTTGAGCAGGCGCATGAAACCTTTTGTGATCTTGGCATAATTAACGATGAAACGTCGAAGGAAGTTAGACTTTCCTTGTAGACTCTGAAGTTGCTTGAGTGTGCGAGGAGGAGGAAGATTTACAATGGCCTCAACTTTTAGGGGATCCACCTGAATGCCCCTGCTTGAAACAATGAATCCTAGTAGTCTCCCTGACTTGACGTAGAAAACACACTTGTGGGGATTCAAGCGAATTTTGTAGTATCTGCATCTCTCAAAAATCAACCTCAAATGATCAGGATGCTGGATCCTCTTGCGAGAATGTGCAGGTAGATCATCTAGGTAAGGCTCGAAAATGGTTTTTATATCGTGAAAAGCAAAGTTCATGGCTCTTTGAAAGGTTTCCCCTGCATTTTTCAATCCAAAGGGAATTTTTCTATAAGCGAATGTACCCCAAGGGAAAATAAAAGCAGTTTTATGTTGGTCTTCCGGTTTGATTTGGATTTGATTGTAGCCGGAAAAACCATCCATAAAAGAAAAGACTTCACTCCCCGCACATGCATCAATGATCTGATCAATGAATGGTGTGGGGTAATTGTCCTTGGGACAAGCTTTGTTAAGGTCTCGAAAGTCAGTACAGAAGCGAATAGTCCCTTGCTTTTTGTCAACAGGAACTGGGTTGGACACCCAATCAGTCAAAGCAATAGGATATATAAAACTAGCTTTCAAGAGCTTCTCAACCTCTGCCTTTACAGCCGCCGCTTTACGCGGGTTCACGGGGCGTAATTTCTGCCGAACTAGTTTGGCATTAGGGTAAGTACGGATCTCATGTTGGACAATAGATGGATCAATGCCTGGCATCTCCTCATATGACCAGGCAGAGACATCGCGGAATTCCTTGAAAAGGGCAGTATAGATAGCAATCTCCTCTGGAGAGCAGTTTGCTCCTATATAGATGTTTTCCACAACATCTGGGTTGACGGAAATGTTGATTGGTATAGTAGCAGAAATTTTTGCCATATTCCCCTCGGCAAACACCCCTTCCCTAGGCAAAGGGTTCACAGGTACATCAACATCCCCAGGCAGTCTCACATGAAACTCTTGGTTTTCAATCTTGCTTAGCTCTGGAAGGAAATAAGACCGGTGATGAAGATCCTCACATATCTTCTCACGTGCACACATAGCTTCTAGAATGGCTTCATCAGAAGGTAAAACAGTTTCTAAGAAATTGATGGAATGTAAAGAGTTCTCTACCCATGCAGGCATATAGACTTCTTCCAGATCATCCGAGACTGAAAGAGGATCTGGAATAGCATCAGCAGTGGCTTGGGTAATATCTTGATATGCCACTTCCACCGTTGATAAGGGCACTTCCGGTTCCTGGGGGGCTGGGAGAACCCAAGGATCAGTCCTATCCACCACCGAAGTGATGGAATTCCCCACACCAGTGGAACCGATATAGTTAACCGAGGCTGGGATGTCAAATGTGCCCATCAAAGATGAATACAATCCAGCCCCCAAGCTCTGAGCAGGATTGGCCTGATCAACCAATGGTACATTGGAATCTTTAGACTCTAAACGGCCCTTTCGAGTAAAATCAAGTTGGTCAACAGTAACCAACTTACCCTCATGTGGGAATACCATGACACGAAGAACAGCCGATGCAACAGCAGTCATTGCATAAGTCCAATTCCTCCCCAAAAGCAAATTATAGTCCAAGGGAGCATCAATCACTTCAACTTCAACAGAGACTGCTTTGCCTGCCAACTTAATCTCGAAAGCTGGCAAGATACCATGTGGACGGAAAGACCTTCCATCTAAAGCAGTAAGTAAAGTGGTTGATGGGACCAGCTCTGGGGATCCTAGAGCTTTCCAGCATGCTAGGGACATGACACAAGTAGAGGCTCCCTCATCCACAAAAGCTCGTCCAATGGTCTTACCACCATGGACAACATCTATGGATAGGGCTATATGGTAAGGGAGGCGAATTTTGACATCAGACAAACAAAGCTTCGCCGTGAGACTCGAAGAGTCCATACTACCTATAGCCGCTAAAAGGGCATCCCGCTGGGCGGGACAACTCTGAAGCACCTCCAAAGCAGACATTGCACATGGGGTTTGAGCTAGATCTTCAACTACTGAGTAGTTGGAAGCAGCCCTATTGGGATTATGCAAAGTCTTCTTAAAGACACTTTTGGGTATCTTTGGCATTATTTCCAATGGTTTCTCTATAGTAAGAGGATTGGAAGGTCCATCTACAGCTTTACCCTTCTCCTCGGTCTCCTTCTCCTTCTCATAGTTCTTGTTCCTGGTTTGCAACAAAGTAGAGGATCTAACCATGTTGATATAATTAGGGTCAGAAGCAGCTTGGCTGCCCCCTGCTACAGTAGAAGCTGACGCAGAATTCTGTCCTTGGGGAAATGGATCCTTCAGGACAGCCGTTGGTTGGGTTTTTAACAGCTTCTGAGCTTGTTCCATGAGGGGACAAAGGTGGGTCAAATGCTTTCCCTGGCACAACTTACAAGGAAACTTGACTTTATTTTTATCTTTCTTGCCCCCATCAGCATTGTTTGTGGGCTTGGGCTTGTTTTGGTTTTGGTTTCCCTCTCCTTTTTTTCCCTTCTTCTTCTTACCGTCGGACTGCTGATTTCCCTTTTGAGAAGATTGAGCAAATACATTTGCATTTTGGGAAGAGGGGGCAGCCTTTGCTGCCTCCGCTGCAGACTGTTTGACAGACAATTGTTGAATTTGTTTTGTCAAAGATTCTACAGTGGGAGAACTGACGAACCCAACCACACCATCGGCATGGGGTCTAGGCTTGGGTTTCTCGGCCTCATGAGAAGGCCTTGGTGCCTCAGGGATGATCTCGTTTAAGATCCCAGACTGTGAGTAAATCAAGTCTAACTGCTGGGCCCTGAGTATGGCTTCTTCCTCACTAGTCACTCCTGATGTAGAAACATCCTTAGATATATAGGGTAATAAAGATTTAAGGAACCATTCTAATAAAAACTCAGGAGGGATGGTAGCTTTAATAAGGCTCTTTCGCCTCCTCCACTCTTGGATATGATCCGAGATGTGGGTTGCCTTATTTTGTCTAAAGGTGGACAACAAGTCTGTTCCGAAATCGTAGCAAACTGGAAGCTGAAAGTGGCTGAGGAAAGCACTCGCCAAATCCCAGAAACTACTAAAAGCAGCAGAAGGCAACTCAATGTACCATTTTGCTGCAGTGCCAGTAAGGGTCCTCTGGAATAGCCTCAATCTCATTGAATCTTCATTCAATGAGTTGTAAGAACACCATAAGTGAAAGGTGGTGGCATGTGCCCCCGGATCTTCACCAGCCTTACCTTCGAACTTAGGGATGTCCGAAGGCAATTTGGTGGGAACAGGTGGCCACAAGGGGTCATGCCTCACCGGATCGTTCATCAATTTTGATAAATCTGGCAAGTTCAAAGTTGCCAGAAAGGGAAGTTTTGGCCTAACCGATGCACTAGATGTGCTAGCTTGGGTATTAGAGGGACTTTCCCCCACATTCCCATAAGTAAAAGTAGGGTTGCCACCTGACATCGATAGTGAAGTGGAAAGGTTGCTTTGGAACGGGTTCCATCCATAGGCCACCGGATTTTGGGTGGGGGGTGCAGTATAAGTAGGTCGGACCATCCCCATAGAAGCTGGGGTCTGAAATACTGGAGCTGGTATCCCTCCACTAAACAAAGAGAAGGGAGAGCTCGTATATGGGGTCGAAATAGGTGTTTGGAAGCTTTGCCCATAAGAGGTGTTGGCTCCAAACTGCACTCCTACATATGAAGGAGGTGGACCTACATACGGATTGGATGGGGGTATGTGCCCCCCATTCCAAGGGAATCCTTGGACAAAGGCCGAGGATCCCACCGGACCACTGTGGGTAGGGTAAGGGAAAGAAGAAGGTATTGTAGGTATACTGGGAATCCCAGTAGCCATATCACCAGACATACTTCCAATGTTCGAGTAAACAGGTGGTTGGACCACCCTATTTGCTGGAGTTAGGGGTGTGGAAGGTAAATTAAATCTAGGGGTACTAGCCGGGGGAGGTAGTACCCCTTCAACTAGAAGGGTTGAGGTGAAAACAAATGAACTTTCTCCTTCAGAAGACATGGATCTACCTACAGGTACACCTAGTACTGGTGAACTAAAGGATCTAACCTGCACGATCACTGGATCGTTCAAATCAATCAAGAAGGGTTATAATGTCTTGCAAGCTCGTCAGCTTGCAGCTCTTCTATCTCAACTATGTCTAAATCAAAGCGGTTAGCTATTAACTCAGGTTCACCTTCTTGGAGGTTCCAGTGGTGTGAGAGGAGGAAGGTTTCTCAACCTTCTTGACCTTCTATGCAGTTGGTCCTCCAGAATTAAGACTCAAACAAACCACACCCTAAGGTCAGACTAATCACAATCAAATCCACAGAGC
>LPNX010838103.1:172048-189227 GCA_001517045.1 Pseudotsuga menziesii | reverse complement strand
CCCCCCCCCCCCCCCCCTCTAGACTCTATCCCTTTCTTATACCTTGAGTCTCAAATTTGATCCTCCAAGGATATTACTAAATAGTCAACAATTTTGATGAAACTTCTTAACCCAGGAATTGAAATATGGTAGAAAGAGTTTCCTATGCTTAATAAGTCATTTTGCTTGACTAGAGGGTATATTTTATTATGGTTGTGATGGAGGAGTTCAATTAACTTCAACAATTAGGCATCAACACCACCAAGATCAAGGTACATAGAGAGTTTGGCATGCTTGATTAAATTCCAATCCCTCACCCTCATACATGATAGAATCCGATGAAAATGTTGCAATCTTGAAATATTGAAAATGATGAAGTACTCTATTTAATTTTGAATGGGATAAAATTCTACTTTTTGGATATGAATTACAATGAGGTTTGAACTGCTCTCAAACATCCTGAAATAATTAATGGTAAGTTTAAAAATTTAAGTAAAAATATAGAAAATGAAAGATAAAGAGAATGTCACTTTTACTTTAAGAATTTAACATTACCATTTAATATTGTTGGCTTCAATGTCACTTGTACAAAATTGGTCAATTTTTTTTAACAAAATATGAGTTTTTAAAACCATGAAAAAACCTCTATGGAGATGTTTTAGTTCATGATGCGCTTTTTTGGGGAAAAATCACCAATTTTTCCAAAAAATCGTGAGGTCCAATTTTTACAAAAATCACAATTTTTTCGACCGAAAAAATGATCAAGCCAAAAAAATCGTGAATTTTTAGAAAATGAACGATTTTTTGACGATTTTATCTTCACTGATTAGTAATAGTTATATTTTTGAGACTTAGATAATTAATATCTTCTAGACTTTGAATTTTGTAAATACAATGAGAACTCATAAATACAATTGTTATAGTCTTTTGTAGATTTATGATTTATTATGCTACATTGTTATCAGTTATATATTAGTCTATTCGATTATAAAATTTCAATATTTATGTTTCAATTCGTATGTATTCTAAATTAAATTTTGTAGTATTTCGATAGGGATCTCTCATGTTGAATACCTCAATCTCCCCTTAAATGTTCCCTAAAATTTGGGGATACTTCTATAGATGTTGCTCCTACACTTCCCCACTCTCACATCCCTGATTCCTAAAAACTTGGTGGAATTGTTAATAAATTCACTTGAGCCTCCTAAAATTAAAAAGATACCTTGATAGCTAGAATTTACTAATAAGAAGAACGACATATAAAATGCTATTACATATATAGGCTACAAAGGAAAATGCTCAAAGATGCAAGGTGCATGAAAATTAAGGTCATAAGAAGGGGGTGATAAATAAGTGTAGAAGCTAAGGGGAATGCTTACTCATAAAAAGGAAAGAAAACTATACGAGGATTCATAATTAAAATTCACTAATATGAATAACGGTATATAAAGAATTGTTACAAATTTAGACAAAAGGGAAAATAGATGCAAGGTACATGAAAATAGAGGTGACATAGAGAGAATGATAAAGTGAAAATGGAGATGATGATGGAATGATAAAAATAAATTTAGGATTCAAGGGAAAACAATCAAAGATGCAAGGTAGATGAAAATGGATGTGATAGGAGAGAATGATAAATAAAGTGTAGAAGTTAAGGGAAATTACTTCTAATAAAGAGAAAACAAAATACATGATGCTTCATACAAAAAATAAAAGACTAGTAATAATGAAAGGAATACCATAGTTGGAAAAAAATTACTAAATGAGGGATATCAAAGCAACTGATAAGAAATTATTAGTACCCAAGAATGCAAGCATACTATGAATGATAATTTTCAAGCTAGAATCTTTAATGGGTTATCATGTTTGTTATAATGCTTACATCCTCAAGTAATGGTAGAGTATATGCATTACGAAAAGGAAATATAAGTGATACGATTTCTTCATTTGTGGCATTATAAGAAAGTCCAAAACATACATCGTATACTCATGTTTTTACTTTTTATTAATGGATAGGACAAGGAGTCAAGAATGAGACAATAACCAATCCAGAAACATATGCCTAATTCCCAATGCTACTTTTCTTTTCACACAAGAAACCGGTGCTACAATACAAATATAAGGGCCTTCCGGTAGCACTAGAAACCATAACTATAAAAAAGGAAAGAGAAAAATTATTATGTTCATGTCAAACTCAAGGTCAATTATCCAGGTTGGTTGACTATGTTTTTTTTTCACTCCATGTCGTTGTTGAGTCAAATTCATAACTAATGTCAACAATCTTGCACTACTTACCATCAACAAATGTGAATAAGCACCCAAGAGTTTCTCTACATTGTTTTCCTTAACAAAAATTATGTTGATGACATATTATCTAAGTCACAAGATTTCCCAAACCTTTGTGTTGAAATTCAAAATTTTGAGACTTCCAAATGAAGTTTGACCCTAACTCATGGAGGTCTGGTTCAACATTTGTTCAATACAGTACCCATGTCAGCTTCACTTCCTTGTTATTGGAAGTCATGACTCCATCTAACCCAATGGTGATTTTTGGCTATCCAATTTGTTGTGATAGGCCTAACAACATCTATACCTACTTATAACCATCCATGGAAACCTTTGATGGATCACGATGACTTATTATGATGGACCACAATAGCCATACCTGCTGGCAATAGGTCACTGCAATTTACCAATGTGATACATGACAAGACATGATGAATCCCCTACAAGATACTATTCATAGACCCATAACCCAAACCCCAAAGGAGAAGGTAAATCAATATTCATTTTCTTATATAAATTTCCATAAAAAATTATATAATATATGTGTGTCGGTGTGTGTGTATACACATTTATATATGTCTACGTTTATGTATATGCATACATACATACATACATACATACATATATGTATGTATGTATGTATGTATGTATGTATATACATTTATGTATATATATATTTATGTATATACATACATGTATGTATATATACATGTATGCATATACATACATATATATATAAGCCTCCATGCAAGTAAACAAAGTGTGCACATGCCATATAATGTTCAACACCCTCCTCCATAATTTCCAATGCTCATCCCCAAATCAAGGCATCCTCCAAGAAAGCAACCCAACTTCCATGTGGACATCATGAAGAAGTGACTAAGCTATCAAGGTATCCAATGCTTCAAGGAACAATGTCAAGCATCAAACAAGTTCTAGCATTAATCTGATTATGATTCACCTCCACATAATTGCATATCCATTATAGAAAATATTGATTTTTATTCCAATTTTCAAATCTTAACAATTGTTTCACAATAATTATTCAATTCATCCCACAATTTCATTGAATAATTTCACATTGAAAATATCAACTTTTAAATTGCAACATAAACAATGATGATAGAAATATTGCCATTCAAAAGAGGCACAAAGATTTGCCTTGGGAAACCTAATAGGGATAAAACCCATCAAATTTTCTTAGAAGAAATCAATCCAATTCAAGTACAATACCATTCATGAAGATGAACCCTATCACAAAAGAGGTTTGCCCTCCTTCACAAGAAACGTTGGCAAGGGTAGTGAATCTTCAAAGAAAATAGGAACCCCAAAAACTACTAATTCTTCTTCTTGCTTTTGTTGTGCTAAGTGTGATAGAGTTTTGCTTCTTGTTAAACCAATATATCATGATTGATCCCAAGATAAAGAAACACCCTAAGGTGTTATTTCTATCATTTGCACTCCTTGCCTAGTCAGAATCTACATAACCCAACAACTTCACTTCACCACGTGAGACATATCTTAAACATATTCAATTGTACCATGTAGGTACCTCAACACAAGGTTTGTTGCAACCCAATGTACATGCCCCGGCTCAACCATTGTTGTCTCAAGGTGTTCACTGCAAAGAAAATATTTTTCCTAGTGTTAACTAGGTAAACCAAAGATCTAATCAACTTCCCACCAAATTTGAATCTGAAGCATAATCACTTAGCTTCTTCACATTTTTCATCATTGTGAGATCTACAAAATCTGAATATGAAGCGGAATCACTCAGCTTCTTCATATTTTTCTTCCTACATATAGTGGGATCCATCAAATCCAAATCTGAAGCAGAATCATTCAGGTTCTTCATATTTGTCTCCATAGGTGTAGCCATGGAGTTGTAGTCCATCATACCAAATTTGCTCAATATATTACCTGTTTAGTTCCCCTGGCTGAGGAAGACCTGACATGTTCTCTGCAACACCTCTAACCCCAAGAAGTAATGCATAAATACAAGATCCTCCATCTCTAAATCAAAGCTCAACTCCCTCTTGCACTCCTCTATGAGCATCTATTCTCTCATAAGGAACATATTATCAACACTGTTATAGCTGATTTTACTGCACATGGTGAATCACACTTTTATGGCATTCTGTGTCCCTATGCAGACTCCTTAGACCCCATGGACCATTTTTGTTCCTTTGATGTTTCCTAGATCATCCCTAAAAACATGCAAAAATTTCCATACGTGACTTTTAAACCCTTTTTTGCGTATATACACGGGTTTGACCCTTAAAACAGTGTACATTGGGATGTGTGCAAAAGGCCAAATTCTTTTGGAGTTTTCCTTGATTTAGATCTGACTCACTTGTCTCCTGGCCTTCCCTATGCCTTGAGATCACTTGGATTCGACCTTTCATTACCCCATTGATGAGCTATATAAGAAACCCTTTGGATACATTGAAGGCATATGAGGAATTGAGAGCAAGAAAACTATAGTCCATTGTTGCCAAAACTTGTGCTTGAGTCTGCATCCCCCTTTGTCCCTTGGAGCACTTTTGTGTTCTTCCCAAGCTTATCTTTTACTTGTGATCTTGCTATCAAGAGATGGAGGATTGAAGTGGCAGAGGCCCAAGTGGGGGACTCGGTTTCTCTAATTCGCAGACGTGCCGACAGAGGTTGTATCCATTATAATCTCTGATTTTATATCAATAGAAATATCTTTTCCTGTCCAATAATGTGTGTTTGAATGAATATTTTATCGATGGATGATTTCAAATGCTTATATGTTATTGATTATATATGCTAGAGTAGAGCTAACACAATTATATATAGTATGCTTGTCTTGTTTATTGAATGTTGAGGAAGCAATTCATCAATTCAAGCTCAAGTTGGAAAGCTCAACAGGGATCTACATCAACCGTTCAGAATAAGGTACGAATCGAGACCTTTAGTGTTAGTTTTTTGGTTTCTCTTGTATATAGGAAAGGATTGATTTTTGGAGTTAAGCTGTCTATTGTGGTACCCAAATCCATAGGAATTTCTCTCCATAATAGAATTGGTGACTCCACTGGGGAGTTCCTAGTAGTTGTCCTTTGGGGGTTTTTATCGGCATTCAATGTTCTTGAATTGCTCTTATTTCTCTATTTCCGTGTCAGGTATGGGGGCATGTTTGCCTGGTAGTGTCTGAATTGGTGTGAATTTTGTCTCAGTTCATCTGTTTACCTTTATTTTTATACATTTCTCTTCCTGTACGTGATTTTTTTATTCACAGTCATGTATACACGCGGCTTTGACTGATATATCCGCGTACATATGCAGGTTTACTGCAAACAATTGCGTATGCCTACAGTTTTTCCTTCTAGAGGAAGATTGATTATTGCTGGGTGAATTTTGATGATTGCTGAGTCTCCTTTGATACTGCTAGAGTCTATATACACCTCTGTTTTTGACCAGAGACACTTTTTTAAGGGTAAATTTCTTTTTAAGAAGGTTCTTGTCATTGCATTTTTGATTTTTTTGTTTTGGGATTAGTGCATTAGATTTCTTTTACCTTAGTACTTTGTGTGAGTGTTGTTTGATGGTGCTTGCCAAGTCTGCAGGTAGTAGAATCATTCTTTTTCTTTAGTATCTCATTTTTATTCAAAAAATCCAAAATATTTTCTTTTTTGCATCATTATGCATTGCACTTTGCATTTTGCATGGTACTTGCACTAGATTTCCTTAGAGTATTAGTCAGGACTTCATATAGGAATGATTGCATTTGTCATATGAAGAAAAATTTTGCATTTCACGTAGTAGCATGCCCTATTTTTCATTCGACACAATGCATTTGCATTGATTGTTAGGTGTGCATTTTACTTTATGTTGTGTCATAACACCATTGGTTGCACGACCGTCTACCTCTTTTGAGTAATAAATCCAAATAAAATCAACGCTTAATTAAAATGGATTACACTATTTTCTTTGATAGGGTACACCAACAAGATTAGGTTTTAGGGTCTTGGAATAGTTCATTGTGAGTAAATTCTCCAAGACCACTAAACAACAACATGTATGTTTCTGTTCAGGTCAGAGTGTGAAATTCCTTGGTATAATTAGTGTTTCTCAGGATCCTCCTCTCAAAAGGGAGTTAAGCACGAGGCAGTGTGAGTGGTTATTGATTGGGATGACCCCTAGTCATAACTGAGTAGCACCAGAGATATTTCCAGGATTGTATTCGTATCTGGGGGCCCTTTCGAGATTTTCGGGCCTTGCTACCCTGCCCATACGGTCAATCCCACCTACGACTGTCTGCCTGAGCATTGATTATATTGAGATGACCTTAGTTGCCTTATCTAGGTTATCGAGGGGGTACTTTGCAGGGGTTATTCTGTGGGTGTCCTGGCTAGGTTGGGATCGGACAACATAGTCACTTTACACATTGAAGCTGAGGGCCACAATAATTGGTTACAAAACTCCGCTTGTTGTGTATGGGAGTCTCAAGCCTCACCTAGGTGAGACATACCTGCTCCATTCGAGAGCTCACATATCCTGCCCTTGTTTGCTTGTGGTTGGCTTTAGAGTTTATTGGTGTATGCTCTGTGTACGTTAGCTTGCCTAGGGTTTACGTAATTTAGAGAGTCTTTTTCATTTTTTGATTCGTTGTGGATATGGGTGTGGCTCCTCACCATTATCGTTGTTTAGTAGGACTTTCGCCTTCTACATCTCCTCCTTCTTTGGGAGAGAGAAGCAAACAGTACATGCGGACTCATACCCACATTGATTCACACACGATGGGAGATCACGAAGATGGTTTTCCTGAGCTATCTTCTCCACTTCGCATGGACGACGGAGATTTTACTCCTTCATTTGATCCTTCACTAGATGTGGTTGTAGATTCTGAGTTTGATCCTTCACATGAAAGACATACTCACTCCAGCTATGATCCTTCATTCACAGGTCATCGGTATGGGATGCCGGGCGATGAGACTCACCATGAACCTGCAAGCACTAGTTATGTTAGTTATGGCATGTTTGGTAACCTTATACATGATACGACATTTTTTGCCGAAATGGAATTTGATCCTAACACTATGCTTGGGGGCATTCCCATTTCTTTCCACGTGGAGAGATTTGGGAGCATGAGTCATATTACACCCTCCATATTGACGGTGGAGGCCACATCTCACGTTTGTCCTAGACCTAGTGTTAGTAATCCTATTCACATGGTCCTTTAGGCCGAAACATTGCTATGAGTCATGTTCGTAATGATCCTACTCGCCCAGTCGTGTCTTACACTCAAGTACCTCCTGTTGTGTCGGGAGGTTGTATCCCTACTTCTGGAGGTCATGTTATTACTTCTGGAGCGTATATTTCTACTTACGGAGTGTCTCATGGGACATATCATGGGATGTCTTATGGACCTTATTATAGACCGCAGTATGCATAGACTTATTCACCTTATGGGTATGGGTATCAACAACCCACTTACTCTCCGAATTATGGCTAATTTGTAGCTCGACATAGTCAAGGTACACCACATTATGGTGCTTCCATGCCACCCTATATGGGTCAAACGGGAGGAGGCTACTATGGTCATGTCCATGGTGGTTACGATCATCAGTCCTATATGAATCAAAATTATCAGGGAGCGCCTCTTAGACCTGCTCAACCTAGGCTCCCTTTCCTTGCAACGTTAAACTTTCTTGACTTGTCGAGACTAATGAACGATTAGGTATCTTATGACCCGGCTTGGCCGGCTATCCCTAATAAGATTCCCTCGGACATTCTCAAGTTCTAGGGCAAACCAAGAGAATATCTGAGTGAACACATTACTACATTTCACCTATGGTGCTCTTCTAATTCCTTACACGAATATTTGATCTGTTTAATGCTATTTCAACGCTCTCTCATAGGGCCTGCCGCGAAATGGCACATAGAGCTACCTAGGGGGGAATTTGCTTTGTTTAATGACCTAGCTATGACTTTTCTCAACCACTTCCAGCTAATAGTGCGTTATGATGTTGGTACTGAACTCTTGTCGACATTTCGACAAGATAAAGCCATGCATATCTCGAACCATATCCAAGAGTGGCGTAGACAGAAGAGATTGATTAAAGCCTTCATACCACCAGAGTTTCTCCTCAAGTGGTTAATTAAATCTTTACTACCTTATATAGCGAAGGATGTTTCTACTTCCATAGTTCAGAACAAGGAACAAGTCATTTTTAGGGCATAGGAATTGGACTTGATTTATGGTGAATCTAGTTTGTTATATGAGATCATTCCTAATACTCTGTGTTCTAGTTTCGACCCTTAGGTCAAACCTGGACCACATGCCGATGGAATTGTTGGTTGTACAAGTACCAAACCTGCGGATTCAGTTGTGAAAAAGGTCAGACAATTATCTATCAACCAATCTGCCTTGGGACAAGCCTTGGCTTTGTCTCAACCCACCCAAATGGTGAGTGTGCTTGTGGTACAATTGTCGGACCAGAAGGGTAACCAGCAACCCAGAAGGAATAAAAAGAAGGGTAAAAACAATCATAAGGGTGGGAATAGGAATGAAAATGCCAACTCTAATGACAATAACACCCGAAATGCTGGGGGGGACAAGCAACCTAAATGTAAGGTTAAGTTTCCTTGCAAGTTATGTAAGGATGATCACCTCACTCACTTGTGCCCTCGAATAGAAGAATCCTAGAGATTCATAGTGCAGGGCACAACTGTGTTAACCAACCCTTTACCTCATAATAAAAACATGAACTCGAGGACCCATGATCAGTCTAGTGAGGATCAAGATCTACCGGAGTCTTGCGGTGGTCATGGTTGCATCAATATGGTGCATGTTGCTAGGGTTGTGACTTGTGTGAATGACTATGGTTCGTCACAACCAGACCTTGGAAAGGAACCTGCTCCACTTGAGAGCCCTTTGCGTATTGAAAAACCTGTGGATAAACCTGAAGTTGCTTCTCGCATTCCTAAGGAAGTCCTTAAGCATTCGGGGCACAATCCTAATTCCTGAGCCGCTCAGAATTATTCTATTGTCAAGGATTTGGGCCATACTCCTTGTGCGATGTCTGCACTCAAAGTACTTCAGATTTGTCCTTCGCAAAGGAAAGCTTTGCTTTCTGATCTTAGTGTTCATGATGATAATTCTTCCTCTATCATCAAATTTGAAACTGTGGGACTTCAGCCTCACTTGCCTTACTATGTGTCTCTCTTGATTCATGTAGAATGTCTTAACATGACCGTCAAATGTATTGTGATTGATGAAGGTGCTACTGCTTCTATAATGTCTTTGGCATGTTGGAAGGGTTTGGGTTCCCCTAAGTTGTCTAAATCCGCTACCATGTTCAATTATTTTGATGGTAGATCATTTAGACCGCATGGCATTCTTCCTTCTCTTAAAGTCTATTTGGGAGAGAAGATCATTGCAATAGAGGTTGAGGTGGTTGATGCGCCCCTTGACTACAATTTGTTGTTGGGAAGGAATTGGATGTACAGTATGCAAGCCATAGATTCTTCTCTATTTCGAGTGGTATGCTTTTCATTTAATGGGAAGATAGTTACGATTGATCAAACGTCATTCAAGAATCCGCCTGTTACCACTTCTTCGGGAGATTCTATCCCGATTGTCCAGCACTCTTAGCCGACAACTGGGAGTGTGGGTGTTGGCATGTATCCATCCCTCATGGGAAGCTTTAGTTGTGCTGCACCCCTCCTTATGATAGGATCTAGTTCCGATGAGGCTTCGTCATTTGTAAGATTGGTGTATTTTAGCACAAACCATATGGAGGACTTTTGGATTCTTCCTACACCGAATCCTTGATGTGAGCTCATCAAAACAGACATGCCGTTGCCTACAACTATGATAGCATATCAAGCTAATCTTGGATCTGTTGCAGAGCCTAGTTCTTCCTCTTTGCGGACAGAGGAGGAGGACCCTTATGTATTGCCTACATGGGAAGTGCAGTATTCTCACACACATGACTACCTTGATAGTGTTTTTCCTTTAGATGAAGCTATTATTGAGGCTATGTCTGGGGTTGAGCCACCTTGGGAAGAGTTGAATCATAGATCTTACTTTCTTCCCGAGCTTGACCATTTGGAGTGTGAAGACTATAGGGATATTCTTAGTGAGATAATTGGTAGTTCCATGGTTCCATTAAGCTCTCCTGGTTCCATGGCTGATGGAAATATGGAAAATATATCTCCTACCATTCCTATCAATATCTGTCATGATCCTGGCAAGGTTGAGAATGTCTATATTGGGGAAGAATGTTCCCATGCTGAGATTCAAGAGTATACCGAGTTGTTCAAAGAATTTTGGGATGTATTCACTTGGTCATACGAGGGAATGCCAGGTATCGACCCTCGCATTATTGAACATGAGATTAAAATTTATCCTAATGCTAATCTTGTTCAACAATGCTTGCGTGCAGTGAATCCTAGGAAAGCACCCGCGATTAAGGCTGAGATAGAAAAACTATTGAATGCCGGTTTTATCTATCCCGTTCCCTTGATGGAGTGGGTTTCAAACCCCATTCCAACTGATTAGAAGCAAGGAATGATCCACAAATGCACTGATTTCAGCGACTTGAATCGTGCCTGTCCTAAAGATAATTTTCCCACACCATTTATCCATCAAATTTTGGATGAGTGTGCAAGAAGCAAGGTATTTTCTTTTATGGATGGCTTTTCTAGATACAATCAGATACAGATTAAACCCGAGGACCAACATAAGACTACTTTCATTTGTCCTTGGGCTACCTTTGCATATTGGAAGATTCCCTTCGGCCTTAAAAATGCCGGAGCCAATTTTCAGCGGGCTATGACCTTGATCTTCCATGATCTCAAATCTATTATTGAAGTCTTTTTGGATGACCTTGTTGCTCATTCTTACCATTTGAGATTAGTGTTCGAAAGGTGCCACCATTATTTGGTAAGGTTAAATCCTCATAAGTGCATCTTTTGTGTGAAGTCTGGTCACTTATTAGGGTTTATTGTCTCCAAGGAGGGTATAAGAGTTGACCCGTTAAAGGTTGAGGCAATACTTCAATTGTCTCCCCCAAAAAACATTAGACATCTTCAATGTTTGCAAGGCATGGAAAACTTCTTACGGAGATTCATCGTGAATTTTGCCAATTTGAATAGAATATTTATGTGTCTTTTGAAGAAGGACACTACCTTTTTCTAGGATGAGCAAGCCCAAGAGTCCTTTGATGCGCTTAAACGAGCCCTAGCATCGGCCCCGGTGATTAGTCCACCCGACTATAGCTGTGACTTTCTACTTTATGTGGCCTCGTCTATGGAGACGATTGGTATGGTTTTGGTTCAAGAGGATGAGGAGATCCAATAGCATGTCATATATTATCTGAGCTGAAACCTTATAGATGCAGAGATCTGTTATTCCCATGTGGAGAAGCTTGCCCTAGCTACTGTTCATGCGGTTCAAAGATTGAGACACTATATTCTACCTCGCCAGACCTTGGTGGTTTCCCATGTCAATCCGTTTCAGTTCATCCTCACTAGAAGGATGATAGGGGGAAAGTATAATAAGTGGATTGTCATCCTACAAGAATTTGATCTCGAGTTTGTCTCGGCAAAATTGAAAAAATCGTTGATTTTTGCGGAGCTTATATCTGATTTCCCGAGCAAGGAGGAGGAAACTTGTGAAGATACGTTTGTCGATGAGCACATATTCTTGATCTCAACTTTGGATCCATGGTATGGGGACATTATCATATATTTACAAATGTTGAAGGTACCTACTCACCTTTCACAGGATGAACTACGATGATTACATCACATTTCTAAGAATTACCTCATACTGGATAACACATTGTACCACCGTGGGGTAGATTCCATTTTACGTCGTTGTTTAATTCATGAGGAGGCTGAGCTTATGCTGAATGATTTCCATGGAGGGGCGTGTGGTGGTCATTTATCTGGGATTTATACAACCCAAAGAATCTTGAGAGCGGGTTATTTCTGGTCTTCGATCTTTAAATATTGTGTTATTGTCGTCAAGAAGTGCCACCCTTGCCAGGTGTTCGCACGTAATATGTGCTTGCGTCCTGCCTCGTTACATCCTATTATCAATGTCGGTCCCTTCACTAAGTGGGGGCTTGATTTCATGGATTGCAACCTAGCTTCGGCTGGGGGGCATCATCATATTATCGTGACTGTTGACTACTTCACGAAACGGGCTGAGACTATGCCTACAATTAAATCCGACGGTGAGACAGCCGCACACTTTGTATTCAACCAGATTATTACTCGTTTTAGTATTCCAAAAGAGCTTGTCACTGACCATGGTAGGCACTTTCAGAATCGTAGGATGGAAGAGTTGGCCTCGAAGTTAGGGTATAACACTACTACATTTCGACCAAAAATCCGACGGCCGTATTGTCGGATTTTCGACACTTCCCTGTCGCATGTACGACACTATTGATTTTTTTTAAGCGTCGGTAGCGCGTCGTCGGTTATCCGACATCTTTCAAATCCGTTGGTTAAGCGACAGATAAGTTTACCGTCAGTTAAATGTAAAGTGTCGGTTATCCGACACTTACAAAACGACGGTGACGAATTTTTTTTAAAAACATTTACACCTACAGGCGTCGCTTAACCAACACCTCCCGGGCACATGTGTCGCTTAACTGACACCTCCAGGCGTCTCTTAAGCAATGGTATTGTATTTTTTTTTTTTAAAGCGTCACTTAACTGACACCTATAGGCATCGCTTAAGCGACGGTATTGTATTTAAAAAAAAAAATTAATTTCTGATAAATGGAGTTTTCCCCCATGGTATCATGATCTAGCTCGGGGGTGGCCAATCACAAAAGCGGATTAGCAATGGAGCCTCCAGTTGGGTGGAAAGGGCTCATGATTGGCTTAGTTTCCAGCAAGACTTATAAGGTTATGCAATTATGAACCTATTAAAAAAAGGATTTGTCTATCATCCCATGCTAGAGTTTCACTTGTCAAAGATTGTAATGCCATGGAAGATTTGAAGGAAATTTTTGCAAAGGCCTAAAATCATATGAAGTTACAAATAGAGAAATGCCAATTCGAGCAAGAATTTACAGATAGCGACTAGAGTTATGTATGCTTACAGCCTGATAAAACAGTATATTATTAAATAATGTAGCAACAGCTATGCTATCTACACCATAAAACTTGAGTAATAGCCATTCTTGAATTTAAGAGAGTTCTTATAAAACTTGAGTAATAGCCATTCATGAATTTAAGAGAGTTCTTCTAGTTGAAAAAGATTGCAACCCTGCAGTTTTGTCTACTGCCACTAAGCTCAATTTTAAAAAATCCAAGGATTACAACCATTTATGGCTTTAATTAATTGCTTCAATTGTATGTGAAAAAGTAACACTAATATACACAGGGAATTTGTAAATTGAACCTGTGCTATTCTGGATAGCTAACCAAAATAAGGAATACTAACATAGAAAGTTAGAGCCACGTTGTCTAACAACATCGCCATACCTTTAGACATAGATTTTGTTTGTAAAACATTCCATCTTTAGCATAGACAGATTTTGAAGCTTATATTTACTAGAAAAGAAAATCATACAATATATAAGAGAAGCATTAAAAATACCCACAAAATTTTGTCCTAGACAGAAATACAATCAAAATAAGACTCCAGTCTTCAAGATATGGGATTAGGAATCACATGCTTAGAAATATTCACTCCTTCCCTTGAAACCAATTTGTCCAAAGGTCAGACACAAAAACAGTCCGAAGTGCCAACAAATCAACCATAACCTGTGGGCCAAATCAAACCAGGCCTAAGTTATAATAAGTCATAAATAGCCAAATCACTGAAAACTTCACTAAACTACACATTCTTTCCATTTAAGAATACCTCGCCTCTGCTTTTTAAGCATCAAAAGTTTTTATCTGTTTTTTTTCGATTTCAGTGTTTGGTAATGGTATGGCCGTTTAGATGGATCTATACAAAATTATAAAAGTATGAAGTTGGAGTTGGAAGTGGTTACCAGAAAGGAGATGTGAGTGCAGGGCCTGTAGGAAAGTGGGCGAGCTCTTCACCGATGCTCTTAAAGAAAAGCCCTGTTAAACTATCTCCATTTATGGCTGGAATGCTTGAAGGAGAAAGCCATCCAATGAGGCCAAAGCCTATAATTGAATAGTCTGTCCTCAGCCAGTTCCTCTAGAAGCTGTACAACAATATTATTATTACAACTTTTATTACTAACAACAATTGGGTGCTTCAATGACAGAGAAAATTTGCATATTTGACTACGATAATGAGTGATGGGGTATCAACCATGTAATCCTTGAAGCCCAAAGACCCTTCTGTCTTAGAGGATTATTCTCTCTCACTGTGGTGTGTCCTGTAAATCTTGGTGGCCATAAAAACGTTATTCACCAAAAATCACAAATTGCAATAGAAATTTAAGGCTACCCTATCTAAACCATGCAATGCAAATTCACTGACCAGAAAACAATAGAGATAGCATGAGAATGAGTTCTTTGAAGGTTAGTAGGATAGTGAGTTAATCCATACCAGAGGATAGTTGGAGCTTGGCACTAGGCTTTGATGGCGCGAGAGATGAAGTGCCAAGGCCTGCAACTGGAGATGAGCCCTTGCAAGAAAAGTTCCTATTGATGGATTCATCTACTTTGGCTTCATGGCTGGAAAAAATGCTGATAGGATATACTGCTCAATCAACTGTAGGTAATTTCATAAAGTTAGTGTTACATAAGAATTTATCCCTTACCCTTGACTTATTTTGGACATTTCAAGGGCATGCTTTTGTGTGTTGATCAATTGGATTTATTACATAGATTCATTAGCTTAAGAACAGCATAGAACCCCTAGGGACACCACCCTGAGACTGGAAAGGCACCAGTCCAAATAGAGAGACATCCAACAGTAACAGGATTGGTTTTCTAGAGTTGTTGTGTAGATCTGCTAGTCCAGATCCACTTGATAACAAAATGGTACCATGGCCACAGATGTCATGAAATCTTCAGTTATTTATAGCAAAGTGGTGAATTTTTGTTATTTGGTTTTATTCTGAATTTCACTTGGCACAACTCTAGTGGGAACAAACACCAATTCCCATTTATCTTGGTGAAGTCAATCTGTAGTTATTGATCATGAGACCTCACCCAGCAACTCCATTTTGAGGAATATGGTTACCCGAAGTAACGACAACTCATTCGAGGTTGTATCTTCCACTTGATTTTTCTCGGATACATGGGTATCCTAATCCAGTCCCTGTTGGAAGCTCATGGCATGAGGATCTTACGAATTTTAATGGTTATACAGGTGTTTCAGCTAAGCAACACCTGAAAGATTTTGATAGTTTTAATGATGATTTTGATGCTCTCCCTAAAGATGTGTTCACAAAGATTTTTCTGTTCTCTCTATTGGGTGATGCATGTGTTTGGTATAGGATATTACCTAAAGACATTATTGATTCATTACAGAGTTTTTCAGTAAAATTCAAGGATCATTGACAGAAAGTTTATCTGGATCACGATTCTAATGATGAACGGGTTGATGATAGGGATGATGCTTTAGGTGTGCCTTCTTTCATTCCTTTCCTCTCAGAGCCTGATGAAAGACCATTTGAAGCGGTCAAGAAGGTTGATAAGAGTCCTAAGCCAAAACCTAGTGAAGAGAGCCAGAGCCTAGTGAAGATGTTCCCCCTACTGTTGATTCTATTGATAAAGTAGCTCATGCGTAAGAATTTTCAGAAGAAAGCCATAATGAAGAGGATGTCTAGTAAGAATTCTTCAACAATAGAGAGGATCCGATCCCATTTTACAGTGACAACCAGCAAACAAAGATAGTGGAGAGCCAATCCATTTGGTAACATAGAGTATGAGGGTCCTACCCAGTTTGTTGTGAGTACATATAGATATGATACAATTCATGGTTGGATAGACTCAGTTCTCAGAGGAGGCACAAGTTCACAAAAACACTATTTTACAACATTGCTCCTTGAAGGAGTAAAAAATAAGGTCTCACCTTCATTTTTCAAAGGAAATGTTTGATATATCAGCTAACTGTTGGGGGCTGCTCACAATATTCTTGTTTTTGTTTTATCATTAAACACAGAGGATGGGTTGTTCTTGATGATATTACTTAATTGGTTGCATGATCGATCACCTAGCTACATGGCTGTATTGGTCATTCGAGTATGTTGACTGATCATGGTAGGCCTAATAAATAGTAAACTTCCCCATAAGAGCTTTTGGGCTCATAATAAAAAGAAGAAAAAAAGTGTTTTTTTCTATTCAGTTGCATACTTAGAGTCAGTTTTTGCCATTTCATTTCACTGATTTTTCCCCATTATAGATCTTATTTCCCCACAAAAAAATAATCCATGGCCTATAATACTTTGTGATAACTCAATCTTTATGTGGAATGAGAAGTAGGTGCTCTTACGCTGTGCTGAGAATATCAGGATGTACATTATACTCCCTTGCAAATACAAATGGAATGATTCCTTGAGGTAGTGCAACCTGGACCAAAAGAAAAGATTGAAAAATAGAACTGTTAGTAAAACTTCTAGCTATCAACAAAATAAGGTTAGCTCAACCACTCAAAAGAGATGCTGTCACAATTGTCAACAATGAAACTAATCATAATATGATTCTGGCATGCGATCACATTAATACCTCCTATGTAACCATTTCCACACAGCAACTCATGGTTTTGGGTCTTTCAGTTTGAAGCTCTGGCTAAAATTGTCCACCTTTTCCTTCTTGTCAAAAATACTTTTTATCTTCTTTTGGTGAGCATTCTTCTATTTACAAAGAAGCTTGTCACCAACTCTACAACCTTCCCATCCTGGTTGATGTTCAATATAAGAAATAAGTTAATACAGATTACACAAGGAGGAACTTTTCAGCTTCCCACAGGAACATGCTATTTAGAATCATGGGTAAATCA
>LPNX010838103.1:150656-163232 GCA_001517045.1 Pseudotsuga menziesii | reverse complement strand
CTCTCTGAAGGGAGAGTGGGATTGACCAAAGATGACATTGGTTCAATCACATGAGGAGCACTCTCCGAAAGAAGAGTGGGATCGACCAAATCTAAGATTGGTTCGACCACTTGATCAACCAAAGGTTGAGTAGGAGGTTGAGAAACTATAGGGTGTTCAGAAGAATGAAATCCATGAGTCTTGGACCATACTCTTCGCACCTCTGGGATAGCAGGGCACAGATGAGTAAGGTGAGCTCCCTTGCATAACAAATAAGGGAACTTAAGATGATGCTTCGAACAACCAGTTTTCTCAACGGTATCAGCATGACTAGTAGTGGCTGACAGCTTGCTCTCAACAGGACCTGCAGAGGATGAGAGTTTGCCCCCAGCACGAACAACAGAGGCTGGGTGACTGGGTCCAACCTCACTAAGAGAGGCTGGTTGTTGAGAGACTCCATAATGTTCAAAAACGGGATGACCATGAATCCAAACTCTTTGCACCTCCTCAATAGAAGGGCATTTATAAGTAAGTTGGTCTCCCTCACAAATCTTACAAGGAAACTTGATCTTGTCTTTTGAATGGGTAGACTTGTCAACAGTGTCAACATGACTCGCAGTGGTTGACGGGTTGTCTTCAGCTTGAACTACAGAGGCTGAGAGACTGCCCCCAGCTTGACTTGCAGAGGCCGAGAGACTAGGTCCAACATAACTTGTAGAGGTTGGACGGGCAGGTTCAACTTGAAAACCAGCGGTTGAACGGATGCACTCAGCTTGAACACCAGAGGTTGAATGAGTGCACTCAACGTGAACACCAGAGGCTGAGTGACAGGATCCGACATGACCTGGAAAGGTTGGAAGGATCCCACCAGTGTGAACACCAGAGGCTGGATGGATGGATCCAACTTGAACAACAGAGGTTGGATGTGAAGGTTCAACTTGAAAACTAGCGGTTGAATGGATGCACTCAGCTTGAACACCAGAGGTTGAGTGACAGGATCCTACATGACCTAGAAAGGTTGGAAGGATCCCACCAGCGTGAACACCAGAGGTTGGATGGATGGATCCAACTTGAACAACAGAGGTTGGATGGGAAGGTTCAACTTGAAAACCAGCGGTTGAACGGATGCACTCAGCTTGAACACCAGAGGTTGAGTGACAGGATCGAACATGACCTGAAAAGGTTGGAAGGATCCCACCAGCTTGATCGCTAGAGGCTGGATGGATAGCTCCAACATGAACAACAGAGGTTGGATAGGATGGTTCAACTTGAAAAACAGAGGTTGAACGGGTGCACTCAACGTGAACACCAGAGGTTGAGTGACTAGATCCAACATGACCTACAGAGGTTGGATGGGTGCCCCCAGCCTGAACAACTGAGGCTGGGTGGTGAGGTTCAACTTGACTTGCAGAGGTTGAACGGGTGCCCCCTTGCTTATGTGCTTTCTTCCTATTCCTCCTTCTTTTACTCCTTTTAGACTGCCGGTTACTAGTATCAGTACTTTCACCGCATGAGGTAGAAGGAGGAGGAGAACTAACTACAGGTGAATGGGAGACAGTGTTTTGATGCCCTTGATATAAGGTGTTCACTTGAGAAGCATCAGGAGCATTCAGGACAGTTGGAGTGGAAAACAACCACACTGGTAGCCCTAGGGTGAATCCTGGAAGATTCAAGGTGGCCATCAAGGGAACACCAACATTCCCTGTGAGAGGAATATGACAAGGAGTTCCCATCGAAGGGATCTCTTGGTTGGTGTTCAAAGGGGGGTTAGCCATAGATTCAAAACAAGAGACAAAGTCTGAGGTTGATGATCAACCAAAATTACAAAGAAGACACCTAAAGGCCCACTAAGTACAGACAAACCACATAGCACTCACTAAAAAGATCCTAGAGTCTCAAGCAATCTAAACAGGCTATAAAGATATACCTTCCAGAAGAAGGCTGATGAACAGTTACTTGGCGTCCTTGAGGGGTTCTCAGGCACAAGCGGAGGAATCACCCACCAGCCTCTTGCACTTTCCACAAGGGTTACCTTCCAAGTCCGTCCGAGGTGAACCAGAAATAACCTTCCGGTTTACCTGTGTATGAGCCGTAAAAGACAAGAGACTAAAGACTACCTTGATAATACCTACTATCTGGGGGGGCAGTCGCAAGCTGAACTCGTATGCATGGGCAGGGTAGCTGAGCCCGAAATTTTTCCTATATAGAATCCCCAGATGCGCAAAAGTCCTGGGTTACGTTTTGACAAGGATTCGGGGGGTTATCCCCTCTATCCAAGCCTCCACGCGGCCTCGTGCTTAACTCCCGTTTGAGAGGAGCTTCCCAGATACAGCGGTAGAACCAAGGATTTACCTAGTGATAGGCCACTCTACGTCTGAAATTTAACACTTGTGGGGAGTTAAAACTCCCTAACCCACAAGTCTAGCCTAAGCTAGTTGATGTATGACCCTATAAAATAAAACTTGCTAATAATTTTTAAAATTATGTCGTTTATTTTATGGGCTGTTTATTACTCAGAGGGTAAATGGCATGAAACTAATGTGATGTTTTGACTCAAGAAATGAAAACAAAATGACTAAGCAAAGAGAAATGAGATGCAAAGAAGCAAATAGCTATTCTCTTTATATTTTCAAATAACTTGAAAGCCAAAAAGAACGAAATTATTTTTATATTTTTTCAAAAACAACGATATGCTATGCAATCTAGACTAACAGCCTAATCTATATGCATATAAAGCAAACATATGTTTTTGTCTTTTTCTTTTATAAAATGCAAAAGAAAAATCAGCCTATAAACTAATGCAAACAAGTACTGAAAGCAAAGCAAATAGACAACTACTTTATACCCCAAAAACAAACCCTAGGTTTCCCTAAAGTTGAATATAAACCTCTTTTAAAAGGAAAGCTTACAAAAGTAAACAAGCCAACACTTTGGAATGAAAAGACTGAGCATAAAGACTGACATAAACAAAGGTCAAGAAGTCCCAAGCATCAATCTAACCTACAAACAAAGGCTGCTCAGTACCTTGTCCAACAAGGTCAAACCAAAGAAAGAAGTAGGGGGAAAAGAAAGAAATAAAAGTTCTTTTTTAATTTTCTTTTATAAGTCCAAAAGAAAAACTACCTACAAAGCAAAGCATGCACATAAAAATAACAAAGCAAAAGGAACTTTGCTTTGCAACCACCCAACAAACTCTAGAACCAACTAAAGTCAGCATAAACCCTACTTGGAAGAAAGGCTTGTATAAGAGACAAGTCAACTATTTGGGCATGGTGAATTTAACCAACAAAAGAAGAAGGAAACCAGCACCAACAAGATTCTGAAATCAACCAAAGATCACTACCAGAGGCTGACCAAAAACATAGGCCAAAAATCAAACCAAGCAAAGGAGATGGGGGAAAAAGCAAAGGACAAACCCTAATGCAATAAAAGGCTTACCACATAGATAAAGAACAACCAAAGAGGATGACACTAACTCCCTAGAGTCATGCACCTACAGAGGACCCTAAAAGACCTACCCAATCATCCCACAAACAGAAGAAAAACCACAAAAAATGAGAAAAAACACTGTTTTAGGGGCACACGGGTATGGGTGGAAAAACTCCCAAAAAAGGTCAAAAGCTTCCTTAGGAAGGCAGAGGAAGTGTGCTATCAGAATTATAAAGTGTTCCTAAGTGGCAAGAAGGACCTAAAACAATGCAAAAAACTGAAAGAAATCAAGAGAAACCCCAAATAGACAAGGCTCTCCCCAGCGGAGTCGCCAATTCTGTTGTAAAGGAAAGTGTCCTATGGCTAGGGTTTAAGAGGCCATCAACGTACTGGGGTTGAAAGAGAGATGCACAATGTTCAGCAAGCATATAACAGAAAGTTTTAGAGATAAGAAATCTCCACACCTGATTAACTGAAGGCTGGTCCAAGCTTTCTCTTCAATCCTCTTCTTGCTCCTCTCGCTCCAAGAGACCTGCAAAACAAGTTATACCTTCCTCAAACCATTATGACCACATATAAGACAATGATAATCAAATAAACATGAACAAATGATCTGAATAACATCATCATATGATCAGAAACAGAGATTCAATTACACATTGAACAATGATTTGGGAAGAAGAAGGACATCACATCTTTATTAATCTTGAAAACAAGTACAAATATACCTTCTCTTCAAGTTTGGCACCTCACGAAACCTTGATCTGGATCTGCTGCTTCTCTTCTCCAAAGAACTCAGCCTCCAAGCTCTGCAACACAAGGGGAAGACCTCCAGGGCAAAGGTGTGGGCAAAGAGAGTCCTGATTCCTCCAGCATAACAATGCATAAATTCAAGCCCCCTCTCATGGACCTCCCTACCTCTATTTATATGGGAGAAATAAGGTAGGTTGGAAGGTTGGAGAAGTTACAACAGTTAAAGAAATTAATTTAAATGACTTAAATAATCTCCAATTAACTCATGTTTTAATGTTTAAATGCTAAGAGGCACATTCGTTGGTTTTCCTTAAGGAAAATCGAGAATGAACAAAAAACACATTTTTAGGGTATTTTGAGGCATTTTCAGACTTTGGTGTCTTCTAGAAAGTTTTAGCTAACTGAAATACCTTTCCAACGGTGTAGAGATGAGGTCAAATGGAGTTACAAAACTCAATATATGGGTCCTCCAAGATAGGTGTTTTTACAGTGACTTCCATGAGGTGCCGACATGCGACGAAATCATGGGAAATTGGTCATAGGCAGAGATGTGTCATTTTGGGCTATAACACGGTATACACTAGATAGATGACAAAAGCCTATTTTTTCCTGAAAAGATGAAATAATGTTTTTTTCAAAAACAATGTAAAGGTAAATAGGAAGGGATGCTTGTCGTACGTAGCCAAGGAATTGTACATTTAGCATTGTGAAAATGCTGAAAATGCATCTGCGGAACATACAATTTTTATATTTAATAAAAGGTTATAACCTTTTTCCAAGAATAAAAATAGAGTAAACAATAAGTGAATACAAAAGTACAACCTCTAGCTCTAAACAAAAATGGCAAATACAAATAAACAACCATGGTACAATAAATGTGAACTCGTATACACATAAATATGCCATATTTCATTCTCACTTGAGGAATTTTATGTACCACTACTCATTTTATTGTTACATGTTTCAAAATTACCAAAGCTTCTGTCAGGAAAAGTAAGCAAGTTGTTAAGTAATATAGAGACCTAGCTTAGAATGTTATATTGTATCTCAAGAGGGCTTCATAAAAACACACTTACTTGTCTAAAGATAATGTTCATAAGTTCATCTCCAGGATTGCAATTTTCAGAGAGAAAGCCATTCTCCATCTTTACATGATCTATTGGATAATCTTCCCTCAACTTCATTTGATTGTTTGCAGTGGATTGCTCACTTTCACATCGTCCACCAAACCCTGGAAAAACTAAGTTCATTGGTGGTTTGAAATCCAAATTCATGTTTTTGATCACAAAATCCAGTGTTCTGCCCCTGAGATTGAGCAGTATATGTTCCCACCATTTTCTGATTAAGAAGAGATGTCCGGCTCAACTGAGTATTTAATAGAGGATTTGAAATGGTTCCAAAATCTTGATTATGATTTTTCCAGTATTTCTTTATAATCTGATTCATACCCTATCTAAGACCAGTATTCATATTACCAATAATTGGAAGATTAGGTATTCTATTGTTAGATGGCACAACTTTGCTTATGTTCCCAATGCTATTGTTCATTGCACTAATAGAGGACATAGAGAGATCATTTCTTGGGATATGATTATGACAGCTAGGCCCTACAAGAGAATTAACTGGAGGAATAGAAATGTCCATTGACATACAATCAAAAGGCTTTCCCTTACATTCTGCACACCAGAACCTGTACTACTTAGAGGGCCACCCACTGAACGTGCATTTGTTGGTAAAACTGACACTGCGGCACCATTACCCCAGTTTCCACTATTTCTATTTGTATTAGGTAGTTGAGAATACATTACCATGTTAATATCGCTTGCCCCCAATCTTTGACTAATAGTTCTTTCAGTGGTTAAGGTGGTCAAACCCCTTCCATGCTTCTGTTGCTGCTGTTGCATCAATTCCAACACCAAAGCATTATTTGTTGAATGCACTGAGATGTTGCCACTGCTACCTCCACCCAGGCCAACAGGGGAACTATTTTTAGCTGTCAACTGCCACTGCATCATGCGAAATCCTGCAGGATCATCCACAGGAGCACCTATATCTCCAAGTCTAGCAATTTGTTGTTTTTGCTGTAACTGATCTAGCAATGTAGCATATACTGTTTTGGAGAATATATTGCCATGGGTATTGAAAGAAACTTATCATAATATCAAAGAATATTAGAAAATATTGTTAGAAGGCAACCTGAAAAACTCTGAAAATTTTGTAGGTGAACCAAAATCCTGGTTTTGGAAGAAAATGGCCCATATACGCTGAAAACTTAATGTGAAATAGCAAATTTTTTTAAAAGAGGAAATAGAAAGAACCTGGTAACAAGCTTAGCTAAATGCCCCACCAACATCATTCACCAGAATCATAGACCCTGCATTGATAATGTGTAGCCGTTGGAGAAACCTCACCCTATCAAATCTGCGAGAAGGCTTAGCTAAACGCCCAACCAACATCATTCACCAAAATCATAGACCCTGCATTGATAATGTGCAGCCGTTGGAGAAACCCCACCCTGTCAAATCTGCGAGCAGGTAGGCATAGGTGAACAAACCCCAAGCCATCGAATCTAGGAGTAGGCAAGTGTAGGTGAGAAAACCCCAGTCCATTGGATCGATGAGTAGGTGTGCTAATTCTAAAAACCCCAATCACCCAAGTCGATTATGGTCCGAAGAGGGCCTGCAAATACAACCAACATTCCATGGATGGTGCCATGGGAGAAGGTGGATGTCAACAATGATAATGAAGTTTTTTAAATATTTTTTAATGAAGTGTTTTAAAGAATTCAATTGTAAGTAGGATAAAATAGATTCCTTCCCCACGTACGAAAGATTACCTACATAGGTCTCATATTTTGGTTCAAATTCCATTGATGGAATATTGTTCAAAGTAGGTATTTACATATTTGCAAGAGCTATAGAGGGGAAATTCAACATATTAGAGGAATATTAGCATATTTTTAAGGATTGGGTGTAGAATTGATGGGTCTTGGGGCTTAAGCAATGGTCAAAATTAAAAAATAGTGTTTCAAATCCTCACGTCTATTTTCATGGAGAAAAATATTTGCATGCATCCCTAACCATGACATAATCCCTAAATATGAAAGTTTTGGAAGATGAGAATGATTATGATGAAAATATGAAAAAGGGATGGGTTGCATGGCTCGAGACTTGGTTTTGTTCCAAACATTATGGATTTAGTCCTAAAACATTTCTTTTAAGACTTACAAGTCATGCATGGGGAAAATTATTTTCCTATGTAAGAAATCCTCATCCTATCAGAGGAATGTGGCCTTGATTTTGGGGATTGGACACCCATGAAATGTATTTTGTGTCTAAATCCATAATTTGGGATAAAAGGATTGTTTTAGGTTGTAATACTCATTATTAAGGCTCATAATCCATGAATATAACCTCATACCATGACACATAATTTATAGAAGAAATATTTGAAGTTTCCACTCAAGGCGCCATCGCTTAAGCGACGCTTATGAGGCTAGACGTCACTTCAGCGATGCTTATGAGACTAGATGTCGCTTAAGCGACGCTTATGGCCACATTTAAAAAAAAAAATTATCTTTGTGATTTTTGGTAGGTTTAAAAAAAGAAATCCATGCATCGTCGTATTTTTCCGTCGGATTTTGGATCAAAATGTAGTAGTGTAAGCAGGAGCATTCTTCTTCTTATTACCCTCAAGAGAATGGAAATGTTGAAGCAGTGAAAAAATCACTCAAGTCTATTCTCCAACGAACCATCGCACAAAGCAAGACCAATTGGAATATTATGTTATATCCTGCTTTGTGGGCTTATAGGACCGCGGTTAAGACTGCCATTGATTTTTCTCCATATTAGCTTGTACATGGAGTGGAGTCTGTATTGCTGGTTGAGTGTGAGATCCCTTCTTTGAAGCTAGCCATAGAACTCTTGGCAGACATTTCTCCATTGGAGGAACGTTTGGTCCATTTAGAACAGCTTGATGAGTAGCATCGAGATGCTTTAATGGCTTTAGAAGTGAATAAGTGTCACGTTAAGGTTCAGTACGATAAATTTGTCCATCCAAGGAGGTTTAGTGAAGGAGATTTGGTCATGTTGTGGGTTCAAGATAAAGAACCCTTGGGGGCAAGAAAATTCAACCCCATGTGGCATGGTCCTTATGTGGTTAAACATATGTTAGAGAAGGGCACTTATGGGCTAGTAGATTATGAGGGGATAGCCTTGGAGGAGCCTAGAAATGGGCTCTATCTTAAAAAGTACTATGCATTATTTTCAGCCAGGGATGGCTATTGTATATTATTGTACAACATTTTGCATAGTTAGGTCTTTTCTTATGGTGATCAGGTTTGTTGATTAGCTTTAGTTTCTTATGGCAGATGTCAATGGAGTCTTCCATCTATCTAGGATTCATGGATGGTGCAAGCCATCACACTCAACACTCAGCCTCTGCTGCATGGGTGATTTATACTCCTACGGGTCAGGTATTGTCTTCAGGAGGTGTATATTTACGATCCTCTTCAAACAATGTTGCTGAATATAGTGCCATTATCGAGCTTCTACGAGATGCCATTTCACATGGTGTTTTCTCTCTTGAGGTACATCTTGATTCGGAGTTATTAGTGTCACAACTTAATGGCTTGTATTAGGTTAGAGATTCAACATTATTATGGAGATTCTTACGTGTGAGATTGTTAGAACGACAATTTAACAACATAACATACATACATGTTCCAAGAATTAATAATCAAGTTGCTGACTCATATGCTAACTACATGTTAGATTGGCATTTGTTTCATAGACAGTAAGCTCATCAAAAACATAAATTTTTACACATGTAAATAAATAAACCGATCAACATAAAAAAATTTCATTAAAACATCCAAAATGTGATAATACATAGTGTCATAATACAAAAATGGGGCTCTCGGGCCACCAAAATATAAATACACGGTATTACAAAATGTATCACTCCCAGGTATCTAAGCCTGGGGAGGAGGAGGGGGCTTCTGATCATGGAATGTCACCACGGCTCTAGCCAGCCATCTAAATAATCACACCCATGCTTGTGGCACACCCACCACCTGACGCTACATGGCCTCAAGAAGGTCCTTGACCTGCACCATGGGTACCTTGTGTGTCAGCCTCATGAAGTTGGTATGAATGCTTTGGAGCAGCCACTCCACATCCACACCCATAATGTCATCTCCTCTTTCCCTCCAACTATGATGAGGGAAGCCTTCAAGCCACCATGGCCCTACATCTGCATACACATGATATGATGTCACTATGTGTTGTCACACAAAAACATGTCTTTTTGATTCCATATATCAAAAAACACAAAAAATTAAATAACTCAAAAAATATTAAAAAGAGGGTTGGGATTTGTTACCAATGTCATCGTATGTCGATCCTAGTGGTAATGGCATGTCGGGGTCTCCCTAGAAATCTATCATCGCGTAGGGGTAATCATCTATGGCAACTGTCTGTCGTCACCACCATGGAAAGAAATTAGCTGGATAGGGGTTGGACACCCTACCTGCACCCAATCTATGCATCGCATCTACCCAACATCATTGGCCTGGATCTTGAACCCCATGAAGAGGAAAGTCAACTCTAGGGCTCAATCCCGAAACATGCTCAATATGCTACTGAAATCAAAGTTTTGTACTCTACCCATCTTGCACTCACTGAGCTGGTGTTTCATGTTGCCCAGTAGTGCAGTGCTTGAATCATACACAGTGGGTCTCATGCACTCCACTGCATAGAACATCAGAGGCCGTGAGGCCTGGTGGAGTGAAGCTAGCCCTGCTATCCTACCCAATGTCAGTAGTATGTCCTTTAGGCCTAGCACCTGTATGGAGTTAGTTGGGATCTGACTCCTAACCTTCTCTGTGTCCATATAAAAATACATGGCTATGTACTCATCGATGGTGAGGCCACCTCTGGGCCCACGAGACCGTAAGTTCACCACTTCCCCCCATCGGGAAAGTACAGTAATAAAGTATATCTCCTCCACTTCTATAGTGAGGGACATCCCATCAATATGGAAAGACTTTGATTCTGGGTCCCAGTAGTCTACTAGCATCTATAGCAGTCTTGGTTTGGCCCTTAAGCCACCAAGACACCAAAAATTGTAGAGCCTGCATGCACGGAGAGTCTGTTGTGCCATTAGATCACCATGAACTGCTTCTTCTACATCCTTGTGCTCACATTCTCTCCATTCTAGAACCATCTTGCACATTAAATTCGAGTTTGAGTCATTAAAACACTTAAAAAACCTTGAACACAGCCTCATATGCAACTGTTTGCTAAACAACCGTGTATGTACATGACTTTGAGGGCATTTTTCGTGTATATCCATCCCTATACGTGGAAAAACCCTCAATTTCTACATGGGCCGTAGCACACACTTTAGAATGGCCTAGAATCGTTATTTGACCATGGAAAATTATAAAATTTGCATGAAAATGAAAAAGCAGGGCATGGGTAATTACCTGGATAAAATAGTAGTGGATTCCGTGTTAGGATATTTAGACACTTAGGAGTTAGTTAAGATCAACTTGTGTAATATATCCATTACGTAAAAGTGTGTTTCTTTAGTATCCATTAGTATGCATTTGTAAATATTCTAATCCAACAGTCACGATATGTTCTAGACATAGAGTGATCCGACGGTTCAACTTCTCTTAGATCATACCTACCATTTATCCATGGCTTAAAACCCGATTGGTCTATGATCTCTATTTAAAGAGCATAGAGGGTCCTTGGCTAGTTGATCGATTATGAGAAGCTCATGTAACTTTCTTTCTTTTGCGTAGTAAATTGCTCCAAGTAGCTATTTGGCTGGGGCCGTGGACTGTTTCCCTCTTGAGGGTTTTAACCACGTGACAAACATTAGTGTATTGATCTGTGATCTGTTTGTGTGAAGTGGTTGTTCTTGGTGTTCGGTCCTTTGGGAGTACCCTGTGTACCCTAACATGGTATCAGAGCTTTTATGAAGAGCCACTTTCGGTTTTGATCAAGATCTGGAACCGGTGTTGCCGAAACTTTGAAAGGGTTTCTGGTTCTAGTCTTTCTGTGCATTTGTGGCCCATGGGAGCTATTCCATGGTGTCTAGAGCGCCGTTTTCATTGGGAAATAGTTTTCTTTTCACCGAAAATCATTTCCGTTTGCTCCAAAAACACCCATTTCGGTAAATCTGAAGGTATAATTTTACAGTGACGGATTTGTTTTTTTTATTTATAAATCTCTCATATTTTATCAGTTTATTATTAGATCTTTTATTTTTTAGTCTTGGACTATTGTTTTCCCTGACTGTGTATGCTCTTTGCCATGCACCTTGCGTGATCGCGGTGAATCAGAAACAGTAAGGGAAAGTTTTTTTTCTTGTCTTCTCGGCTACGTATGCTCTTTGCCGTGCACCTTGTGCGATCACGGCAAATCAGACATAGCGAGAAAACTTGAAAATGTAGACTTTCCGGGTAAGCTAACCAAGATCTAACCCCATTGTGTGGAAATTTTTTTTTGTTTTGTTTTTGTTTTTCGTTTTTCTTGTGATTTGTAGGAAAAGAAAGCAAGCACGGAAAACAAGAGAGAAGAGTTAAAAAAAAAAAAAAATCCCCCTTCCTCTTTCCATAGTTTTACGTACCTTTTAAACTTATCTCACTTGGTCCAAAGTTTCTTTACACCTTGATAAGTCTTGAGTTCAAATCTTATGAAACTACTTTTTAGTGCATGCAATTTCTATTTTCAAGTTACTTTGTTGTAAAAGTGCATCTCACATTAATAAAATAAAATAAAAGTGAGTCATTTAAGTCTTTTAATTTATTGCCGCACTATTTAAAAGTACATTATTGTAAAAGTGAACCTCACTTATTCTACAAAAGTGATTCACTTCAAAGCAACTTTATTGTAAAGTGATTATCAAAGTTTGATCTTTAGAAGAGGGGGGCTCTTTTTTTTGTTGGTCAAGTTAATATCTGCCACGTCACTATTGGGGACATCTTCAACATTTCCTTTGATCAAGCATAACTTCATCATCTGGATTCAGTTTTAAGTGCCATTTTTTTTAAACCACATATTTTTTCGAGCTCTTTGTATTCTGACAGTTAGTTTCTATTCTTTCAGCCATTATTTTACAGTATGGCCGCCCCTTGTGATATTATACTTACAAGTTCTAATTATTTCTCATGGAAATCTCGTATGGAGGATGTTCTGCGAAGTAGGGGAATTTTTAGGATAACCTCAGGGAAAGAAATAGAACCCAATGATGATGATAAGAAAATTAAATGGGAAAATAGATGTGATGAAGCTCGTGGATTGATTGGGATGTCAATCTTTATTGATTTGTGATTCCACATATCTAGCATTGATGAACCTGATAAAGCTTGGGAAAAGTTGGAGTCTGTGTTTGGTAAACAGA
>LPNX010838103.1:87402-150597 GCA_001517045.1 Pseudotsuga menziesii | reverse complement strand
TGAGTTGCTTTCCTTGAATCCAAATGATTTTTCATGCATTCAAGACTATTTATCTAAGTATAAAACTCTTAGACTATTATGTGCCGAATGCAAGATTAATAAATAAGACAAACAATGTATTTATCATATTCTTTCAAAACTTGGACCTGCATATTCTGTTTTTGTATCTACATTCTACTCCATGAAAGAATCCTTGCCAGCAACTAGCTATCAAGAGCCTAGCCTTGAATCCCTTTGTGATTCTTTAATTAGAGAGCAAGATAAGCTCATTCATCTTGGAATAATTAACAATGTAGATACATCTGGGAAAGCCTTATTGTCCCAACAGAAAGAAAAGTCCAAGCCTCCCAAGAAATAGAATTCTCACAATAATAAGCCAAACAACAAGGGTCCGAAACCCTCTCAGTCAGCTCCTCCTTTAAAAAATTACAAAGGATCCAAGCAAAAAGGAAAGAAGACTGAGCATCATTGCAATTTTTGTGGGAAAGATAATCATGATGAATCTAAATGTTAGTAAGAAGATGACAGCCTTGAAAGCAGCAATGAAGAAGCACCACATCAGCCTAGATTCGTCTTCAGAATCTAACTCTCATGGACATGCACTTTGTGCTTCTAGTTACTCTTATACTGCATCTTCTTCTTCTACTTCAAATGAATGGCTCATTGATTCTAGAGCATATTATCATATGGCTAAGGATCAAGCCATATTTTCTAATATGCATGAATGTAACACCAAACAAATATTTGTTGGTGATGATAGATCTCTAAGTGTTATAGGATCTGGAACAGTTCCGGTATAAAATGGTCATTTCAGTGATGTACTGTGTGTTCCAAACATTTCCTGCAATTTGTTATCAGTCTATCAAATTAGTCATTCAGGTGAAGGTAAAACTGTGACGTTTACACCTCACCACGTTGCAATCAAGGATTTTAAAAATCCTCAAAATATCCTTGCTACTGGAACTGTTGATGATATTACTAGGTTGTACAAATTTAACAACTTTGGGTCATCACCTTTTCCTTCAGTTTTTGTTGCTCATAGTGATAACTTGAACAAACTTTGGCATGAGCAATTTGGTCACTTAAATTATCGCTCATTGCAACAACTATGTAAAGACAATATGGTGACTGGTATTCCGCTGGTATCTTGTAAGGATGGTGTTTGCTCTGGTTGTGTTCTCGAAAAACATCATCGGGATAGTTTTGACAAACATGCCTCTTGGCACGCCTCGGTTCCCTTGGAGCTTGTGCATAGTGACTTGTGTGGCCCTCTTCCATCTGCTTCCTTTTCTGGTTTCAAATATTTCTTAACTTTCATTGATGACTACTCCAAACACACTTGGGTTTACTTCCTAAAACTTAAGAGAGAATTATTTAACATGTTCTTGGCTTACAAGGCCCTTGTTGAAAAACAATCTGGTCATCAAATTATTAAGTTAAGATCTGACAATGGAGGAGAATATGTTAACAACAAGTTCACTACTTTTTGCACTGAACAAGGAATCCAACAACAACACACTGTTCCATATACACCACAACAAAATGGTGTAGCTGAAAGGAAGAACTGCACTTTAAAAGAAATGGATAATTGTATGATCCAATCTAAGGGACTAAGTCTTCAATATTGGGCTGAGGCCATAAATTGTGCAAATTATATAGTTAATCACACACCCACTAAAGTTTTACAAGGTATAACACCGGAAGAAGCATGGAGTAAAATTAAACCAGATGTAAGTCACTTTTGTGTGTTTGGTTGTGAAGCATGGGCTCACATTTCGGATGAAAAACGGAAAGCATTGCAGCCTAAAAGTGAAAAGTGCATATTTGTTGGATATTCTGAAGATGTAAAAGGTTATAGACTTCTTCAGCCACATTCTCATGATATAATCATTAGAAGAGATGTTAAATTTGATGAAAATCTCTTGGCCTGCGAGCCTAATTTGGCGGGTGTTCCATCTTTGGCCTGCGAGGCTGATTCAGCGATTGTACCTTCTTCTTCTTCTTCCAACTTCCTTGACAGGTTTCCAACTCCAGTTTTTTATGATGATAGTGAGGATGAAAATCCACCTCCGCCTGCTCATGTTCCTCCAATTGCACCAGCATCAATACTTCCTCGATGGGTCCATTCAACATGTCAAGCAGCTGGTGATCTTGCTGGTGATCCTAGTGATCCACGTTGAACATGTTCTCAGTTTCAGCGAGCCTCTTCCCTTTTGACTCAAGTTTTTGAGAATCATGATCTAGAAACTTTTGCAGAAGCTTCAGGAAATCCAGATTGGGATGCAGCTATGGATGAAGAATACCGTTCCTTAATGGCTAATGATACTTGGGATCTTGTTCCTCTTCCAAAAGGAAGAAAACTTGTCAGATGTAAATGGGTCTACAGAACTAAGTATGCATCAGATGGTAGTGTTGAAAGACTTAAGGCAATGTTAGTTGCCAAAGGTTTTTCCCAAGTTGAAGGGATTGACTACAATGAAACCTTTTTCCCTGTAGCAAAAATGAACTCCATCCGCCTTGTTCTTTCCCTTGTAGCCTTACATAACTGGGAAGTCCATCAAATGGATATCAAGTCAGCTTTCTTACATGGTGATTTACATGAGGAAATTTACATGGAACAACCTCCTAGATATGTTCAGAATAACTCTAGCCTTGTTTATCTCCTTAAGAAATCCTTATATGGCCTTAAGCAAGCTCCTAGAGCTTGGTATGCCAAAATGGGTAGCTTTCTCCTTGACACTGGTTTTTCTAGATGCCATTCTAACCCCAATGTCTATACCAAGAAAGTAGGAAACCATCTCATCATACTTGTTGTTTATGTTGATGATATTATCCTTACTGGTAGTGACCCTAACTTTATAACCCATGTGAAATCCAGTCTTAAGCAAAATTTTGAAATGTCAGACTTAGGACATTTGCATTATTTTCTTGGTCTCCAAGTCTTGCAAACCAAAGAAGGAATCTTTCTATCCCAGTCTAAGTATGCTTGTGACCTTCTTCGTCGCTTCCACATGGAAGATTGTAAACCAGTCCCTTCTCCCTTCCAGTCTGGAGTCAAACTTTCTACCACTTGTACTTCCCCTGAAGTAGATGCCACCTTGTATCGTCAGCTTGTTGGTAGTCTTTTATACTTGACTCATTCCCATCTTGACCTTTCCTTTGACATTGGTCGTGTTTCCCGTTACATGCAAGCTCCTCATGAAAGTCACTGGAAAGAAGAAAAAAGAATACTTCGATATATTTGAGGTACAATTCAGTTTGGGATTCATTACAGTACAGGGGGGAAACCTTTGTTGGTTAGTTTCACTGATTCAGATTGGGATGGTGATCCTGATGATCGAAAGTCTACTACAGGTTATGTTTTCAATCTGGGATCTAGACCTGTCACTTGGGCTTGTAAGAAACAACAAGCTCTTGCTCTTTCTTCAGTAGAAGCAGAATATTGAGCTGTAGTTAATGCCAGTCAGGAAGCTTTATGGCTTCCACAGATCCTTTTAGAGTTTGGATTCAAGCAGCAGCAGCCTACTCCACTTTGGTGTGACAATCAAAGTACCATCAATCTTGCCAAAGATCCAGTTCTACATCAGTGTAGCAAACACATTGAGCTACACATGCACTTCATCAGAAATCTTGTTCATGATCGTGTTATTGAAGTGCTCTATTGTCCTACAGATGATCAAGTTGCCAACATCTTCACCAAGTCTCTTACAGAAGCGAAGTTTTCTAAACTTCAGTCTATGTTAGGAGTTTAGGAATGTGTCCTTAAGGGGGGATAGGCTCTAATGCCTCCTTCCTTCTCTTAATAGTGTCACTTTTGTAAATCCATCAATCCTATCCCAAGTTGTTCTTAAGGGGGGATGTTAGGATATTTAGACACTTAGGAGTTAGTTAAGATAAACTTGTGTAATATATCTGTTAGGCAAAAGTGTGTTTCTTTAGTATGTATTAGTATGCATTTGTAAATATTCTAATACTACGGTCACGATATGTTCTAGACATAGAGTAATCTGATGGTTCAACTTCTCTTAGATCATACCTACCATTGATTTGTGGCTTAACACCCGATTGGTCTATGATCTCTATTTAAAGAGCATAGAGGGTCCTTAGCTAGTTGATCGATTATGAGAAGCTCATGTAAATTTCTTTCTTTTGCATATAAATTGCTCCAAGTAGCTATTTGGCTGGGGCCATGGACTGTTTCCCTCTTGAGGGTTTTAACCACGTGACAAACATTAGTGTATTGATCTGTGATCTGTTTGCGTGAAGTGGTTGTTCTTAGTGTTCGGTCCTTTGGGAGTACCTTGTGTATCCGAACATTCCGCCAACTGGATCTCCCAGAATTTGTTGTTGAAGTTCTGAGCTCAATTGGGTAAAAATTTCAAATGTTATATAATGTTTTGAATTTTTTACTATTTATAGAAATTTTTCAAAATTTTGAAAATTTTTACCCCCTTTTCTATAGTTTGGACCATTTCTAATCCTTTTGGACCATTTTTTAACTAATATATGATGCAGGAGACTATTTTGAGAGCCATTTCGACCATTGGGTTGACCCGTTCGTGCCGATTTCAGGTATCATGTCTAAATTGGAATATAGGTTAGGTTTCACCACCATTTGCATTTTACATGACCTTATGACCGTTTCATCATAACCATAAGTACGAACCCATTTTATCTTGTCACAGAACCTTCTTGTTGTTTTAGAAGTGGCATGATTTGAATGGTAGAGCTTGACCTTACATGGGTACCCCAGTTAGCGCCTTATTTGCATTTGGTGCCCATGCTGACAGTTTTGTCCTTTAGGGTGTGGGAGTCTGTTGTATAGTATTGCCATGACATTTTGCAAGAGCCTCATACTCGTCTTGATATTTTGTTGGCCTATTTTCCTTGGACTCCCCTATGTCAAGTTGTAATTGCATTATCATGAGCTTTGCCTGCCTTATTAAACCTTATGCTGGCTTCCCTGACTTTGAGTATCAGACATATAGCCCGAGATTGTCTCCTGTCTAGCCACGCAGAGCCATTTTATATATATCCTTTGCAACTTGATTCCCTCTTTTACCAGGAGGGGAATTTCCCCCGAGTGTCGCTATCCTACACATGTATCCTTGCATTGAGCATAGGTATGTTCCACTGCTTGAAACTAGTTTTTTTCCCATTTTGACACTCGTCTCCTCCTAGTCTATAACTATAAAGCATTTTTATTCTTTTTTCAAGATTTTCAAATATTTGAAAATGTCCAAAAAAAATTTAAAAACCAAAAAGTAAGAGAAGGAAAGATGTTATATTTGGCAGCAGTCGAGTCGTGTTGCCTTCGAAAAGAGCACTGTATATCACATCCATTGGTTGGGTTAATAGTTTTTGGGCAATAGGGAAGACCCGGGTTTAATCCTTTTATGTCGCACCAACAAACGACCCATAGTGTTGGCCCTTTCGGCAACAACCTGTGCACAGGTTGCAGTCTCACTCGAAACAGCTATGGGGTGCCGCAGAATCAGGTTTCTGCAAGCAGAGAGGGATATTACTATACTTTATCCTGTAATAAACTTATTAATCAATAATTACGCAGCTTTATCATTCACTCATATACAACTTCGCAGATAGATAAACAACCATGACTTGATTAACCCACTACAGGGAATTCACAGCAAAGCTTGTTATTAGCAGTGATCTAATTTATCAAATGTATATAGTTATTAATGCATAAAAGACAACAGAAAGAGAAACAACACAAGAAAACACAACACCAGATATAACGTGGTTCACCCCCAGTGTAGGGGTTACGTCCACAAACTGTGTTTTATTCAACTTGCTATAAAACCACAGTTTGATCTGCGCACTCAGCTGCAGATCCCTTCAGTCCTTAAAAGCCGTGCACACAGCAGCAGGCCTCTGCACACACAGCTACAGATCTTTCCTTAATCTTCTTACAAAACCCTCTGCGCACACAGCTGCAGAGGTCGTCCATGCACACAGCTGGGACTTAACCTTTCCTTACACCATAATCCTTAGCTTCTCCTTTTTTTCTTTACATCAAAAAGCCTAACCTTTTTTATTTACAACAATGCCTATTTATACATCGCGCTATTGCAAAACCATGGCTTCAAACCATGGGCACCCAAAACCCTAAACCCTGGTCTTAAACCGCGGGTTTATTACAATAGAGACTTTTGACTCAACCCCCGACACCCTAAGACTATTTTGAGTCAACCTCCGCTTACAACTCCTTTGGCCCATGACGATCCTTAAGGACTGTTGGGGTTCACACCCCAACAGGCCCCTAAGACTCACCAGTGTCCCGTCCGAGGGCACTCATCTATTCGGCTGGTGGTAAAATTTGTTTGGTGAAGACAATGTGCGCTGATTGCTGGAGTTCGTCCTGCTATTTCCGATTACCTGCTTCGTTCCTTCTTGCTACTTATGATGGGCAAGGCTGTGTGGAACCATCTGCAACCCCATCCTTTGCTCAGGTTGGCGACGCTTACCCAACCAAAACTTGGGGTTCCCTGGAATTGTGTGTCACGTTGCATAAGACACATAGCTTCCACGGTTCTGCAATACTAGAAGATTTCATTGTGGGGTTGCCCAGAGTCTGTCGACGAGGTCTTATGGCCTTCGTTGTTCCACGTTAGAGCAAATTTGTGCCTGACTTCACCGGATTTAGAGAAAACTTCTGCCTGCCTTTGTAACTAAGTCGAATACTACTGTACTGGCGGATTACTCAAAAGGTTTTGCAGACCTCTCTCTCTGAACTCTCGTACCAGCTCCTGGACTTCACAATTGTTTGACATGGCCGCAGTCGAGCAAACTCCCAGAAGTGCTTTATGGAAGACTTCACAGGCCAATGGAGGTTACTTATAGAATTCCCTTATAGAATATGTCATCATAGTGTGTGAATGACATCAAATCTGCTTGAATTCTAGAAATCTCATCACCCCCAAACTCATATTTTCCCAAAATATCATGATGATGGGTATTGAGAGTAGCTCACATGCCGCCACCGCCAAATTCATTTTGTCCTATACGTCTCATTCTATGCTGCGACACAGTTCCAACCAACGACATATTGACCACTTTCCCCTTCGGCACAGTATGACCCTGCGACCCCTGACCAACCTTTGACTTTCCATACTTCATCCTTCAGACTGCGACATTCCCTAAAGTTATGAGCATCTTCTCTTATGGTCCAGTACCCTATTTCAGCTGTTCTGGGTACGTAGAATTTTCTTTCTTGGTGCTACCTCCAAATCTAAGTACCTGGCCTGTCCCTGTACTTTTTTAGACGACTCCCATTTATCATAGAAGGGAAAAGTTCTCCATTTAACTTAGTGAGCTGGACTGTGCCCCCATCAGTAACTTTATGTACTGTATATGGTCCCTTCCAATGTGTCTTGAACTTTCCTGGGAACTTCATGAATTTTAGGTCATAGAGGAGCACAAGATCACCCTGCTGGAATTGTTTCTTCTTGATGTATCTGTCATGCCACGTTTTTTCACGAGCTTTCTACACCTGTTGCTGGAAACCTGCAATAAATATATCTTCTTCGAGTTCTAATATCTGTTTCAGTCTCTCTGTCATTATGGCTGGGTCATCCATCTCGGTGAAAGAAGATATTCTGAGGCTGGGAATAATGTATTCCATGGGCATGATGGCTTCTTGCCCATAAACCAGTTGGAAAGGTGTATGGCCTGTCAACTTTTTGCAAGTAGTTATGTAAGCCCATAGCACTGTTGGAATTTGAAGGTCCCAATCATTTCTATTAGCATTACAAATCTTTGTCAAAGCATGCTCAAGGATCTTATTAAAAGCTTCGACAGTCCCATTGGCTTGTGGATGATAGGCTGTACTTTTCTGATGATACACTTGAAATTATTCAGTTAGTACTTCAATAGTTTTATTTAAGAAATGTGATCCTTGATCACTCATAAGGATACGCGGACACCCAAACCTGGACAAGATGTGATCGAAGATGAATTGCGCAGCTGTAGCAGTGCTACAGTTCTTGACTAGTTGGGCTTCAGCCCATCGGGTAAGGTAGTCAGTTGCTGTAATAATATATCTTGCACTGGACTTCTTCGCTGGGGGGTTGATAGGTCCGACAAAGTCAATAGCCCATTTGTCAAAAGCTTGTAAGGTTACCTCCGGAACTAGGGGAATTTCATCCCACCTGGAGGGCTTGTCTGTCCTCTGACAAACGTCACAGCTATGGCAATATTCTCTTGCATCCTTGTGAACTGTGGGCCACCATAAGCTAGCTGTCAGAATCTTTTGTGTGGTAGCTTTCCCTACATAATGGTCTCCTACTGCGCCGTAATGGGCCTCGGCCAGAATCAGTGGCCGTTCATGCTCCAAGACACACATGTGCAGTATTTCATCTGGTCCCATCTTGTATAGCTGGCCTGCTATTAAGGTGAAGTCCGTTGCTTGCACTACCAGCTGCTTCTTCTGTTGTGTTGTCATTTCAGCAGGTGGAAACCCTGTAGACAAATACTAAGCAATATCCTGGAAGTATTCATCGACTATCTGGATGGCAAATAGTTGCGCGTCAGGGAGACCCTCATCCAAACTGGTGGGTTCTTCGCCTGACTCGAGCCTTGACAAGTGGTCAGGTCCTAGGTTCAGTCTCCCTAGCTTAACTATGATTTCGAAGTCATATTCTTGGAACAGAATCAGCCATCTGCATATTCTTCCTCCTAGCACAGGCTTGTTAACCAAATATTTCAAAGTAGAATGATCAATAAACATCTTAAAGTGAGAGTCTAACAGATAATGCTGAAACTTCTATAGTGCATACACCATAGCGAGGCCTTCCCGCTCCGTTGTATTATAATTTTTCTCTGCGGTGGATAATTTTCTACTGGGAAAAGAAATAGGGTGGTCGATCTGACCTGCGCCTGGTTGAGCCAATACCACCCCCAGAGCAATGGAAGATGCGTCGACGTGCACATGAAACTCTTTGTTCCAGTCAGGAAATACTAGAATAGAGGCAGTAACCATCTTTTGCTTCAAAATATCTAGGCTTGCTTGGCACTCCGGTGTCCATTCGAACTTAATATATTTCTTCAGCTGCCTTTCCATCGTAGCAGTAATCTGAGCATATCCTTGGATGAATTTCCTGTAGTAACCAGTGTGACCGAGTGTCGTACGAAGCTGTTTGATAGACTTCGGGGGTGGTAGGTTTACAATGATAGCTATCTTCGCAGGATCCATCATCAATCCCTGCTTATAGACAACGTGACCAAGTAGAATTCCAAAAGGGGCACAAAAGATACACTTTTTAGATTCAAGGCAATCTGGTGCTGTCTACACTTATTCAACATAAGTCTCAAACTAGTGAGATGGTCTTTTACTAGCCCAAAAATAGTCCAGTCATCAAAATAAACTTCTAAGAATTTATGTATATATTCCTTAAACGTAGAGATGACGACTCTAGAAAATATAGCAGGTGCATTCTTTAGCCCAAAGGGCATGACAGTATACTGAAAGGATCCCATTTCGGTAGAAAATGTTGTCTTATGTCGGTCTTCTGGAGCAATTCGGATCTGATGGTAGCCAGAAAACCCATCAGTAAAAGAGTAGACTTCTTGACCTCCAACATTGTCGAGTACTTCATCTGTAAAGGGGGTAGGAAAGGGATCATGTAGACAGGCATCATTTAATTTCTTTAGGTCGATGCAGATTCGGATTTCTCCCTTAGTCTTCTTCTCCTGTACCACCATAGGGCTGACCCACTCAGATTCCTGAACCGGCTCGATTATTCCTGCAGCAAGCATCTTCTCCAGCTCCACCTTAACCTTTTCTTTATACTTCGGATTCAATCTATAAGGAAGTTGCTTCACAGGCTTCGCATCAGGTTTCAAAGGGATATTCATGACACCGATATCACCCAGGATACCCTTCATTTCGGAGAACTTCGTCGAAAAGAGGTCCTGATACTCATGGAGGAGTTGGGTTACTTTGCTGACCATATCATCATCCCAATATTCACCAATGGTAGCCAACTTAGGCTGTTCTTTGGATCTAATGTTGACTGTGTGCGTATTTAGGGGCTGATCACTTCCAGGGCTTCGACTGTTGTTCCAGACACATCGCAGCATCCTTCTGACTCAGGGATAGCGATATTGCGTGGGTCCTCATCCTCCTCAATGGCGAAGTTGTAAGATTCTACGGCGTGGGCTTCCTGCGCTGTCCAATCAGGTCGATGTTCTACGAGTTCTCGGTCATCAAAGACCTTGGTATGGCGTATCCTGATAGAGTATCTAGGCAGAGCTTAGCATCCTCGTACCAGTTCTTAGCTATTGGGTCCAGTGTAAGGATGAATCTATGTGCCCATTCATCCTGAGGTACATACTTCCACGCCTCATAGCATTTTGCCAAATGTTCTTGGGGACTAGATTTTCCATCAAACTTGCTTCACACCTTCTCAGGCTGGTCCTTAAATCTCAGGCGAAGGAGCCTCTGACAGTATTCCCAGCTATGAATCTACGGCTTATGGCTATTCCACCATCTGGCTGTTGTGACTCTGAGTGCTAACTCCAGAGAGGTCATTTTCTATGACTCAGGTATCTGGCCTGAGAATTGTACGATAAACAGGTCAGGGTCTGTCGAGCCATCAAAAGTAGGTAGAGTGCTTGGTTGTGAACTGAGCCATCTGAGGGATTTAGTAGGGCTGGTACTTCGGTGCCCATGGAGCTCATATAATTGGTTCTGCCAGCTTTCTAAGTCATCCTCAGAATCGGTCATACAGGAGCTGCCAAACTCCCAACCCACAGCAGGAGGGTCCTCAGAAGCTTCTTCCTGCGTGGTAATATTGTAGATGGTCTCCAAAGCATTCTGAACCTCGTACCGTAGTGGTTCTGTATACCGTTCCCCTTGTGAGGGATCCAGGGGTAGGATGACCCTCAAGTATTTCCCTTCGAAGATCATCTGTCTCTTATTTAGGTTAATAACTGAAGCATTTTCCATGGCCCATTCAATTCCTAACAAGGCCGGGTAGGGATTGTTGTCATCAATGATCTCAATTACTTTGAAGTCCATGACAGTACTAACCCCGGCAATATCTATTTGGACACTCAGGAATCTTCCTAGAGGCACGATCCTTTGCTGGTTAGCTAATATCAGCTGGATAGGGGACCAGGCGAGGGTGGGTTTTCCCATTTGTTCCCAGGTTTGTTTAGTTAACACATTTACGTCGGACCCTAAGTCCAAGATAACATCAGTCATATCGTATGCTCCTATCTGAGTATTCAATTTCATTTCCTGGCCAGTTCTGCTGACTCTATGAACAGTTTTGTCCTGACCAGAACTTTGCTGAGGTCCGCAGGAAGCAATGACTTTCTGTAACTCAGTCAGAGCATCCTAATCTCTTAAAAGTTTGAGGCAACTCTGTAAAAAGGAGGATAGGGTACTTACGTTATCCAGCGGGGCTTCCTGGGGCCATGAAGGTAGTTGCTATGGTTGCGCAGGTGCAACGGATGAACTAGGGCCAGCAAAATCTTTCTTGACTTCCATAAATGTCTCTCTTTCTCTTGTGATATCAAATGCGGGGATTTTTGCAGGAGCCTTACGAACCCAAGCGTCGGCAGGTTGTTTTTCTGTATTCTAGGGTTGTGTCGTAGCTCCACTCCGTGTGACAACATTGACGGTTGCGGCAATTCTGGGCTCAACTGAAATCATCTGGATGTTCTGCATAGGGGTACTCTGTCGTGCCTGAATCTTGGCTATGAGCTGTGGGCACTGCTCAATCACATGATCTACTGCGCGGCAGTACCGACATGTTGTAGTGGGGTTTCGACAGTCGCGAGCCAAATTCCTAGCTTGGTTACAATTGTAACACACCAACTGGCCTCGGTCTCTTCCGGCCATACCACCACAGCCTTCAGAAGAACCTCGACTGGGGGCACCCCCATGGTACCCGTAGCTATCATTACTTGGGACGTCGTTGTGCACCCAGTAGGCGTCATAGGTGCGGCACTCCTCCTCCTTATGACCTATAGACTTGCAGAAATTACAGTAGGGGTTCTGAGGTCCTTTTCCATACCTTTGCAGTAGGTAACAGTTCTCAGGCCGGTGCTGACCTGTCGTTCTGCAGAGCTCACAATATAGGACTTGTGGTGGAAATGGGTTCGGTGCACCTGTATACAAGTACTTGCTTACGAGAGCGCATCGTTCCTTGTCATGACCTTCGGTCTGAAATTGCGTACACCAAACCTCTTCGTGATCGGGTTTCCCCTTCTTCATCTCGCGAAGTTCTAGGGCCATCGCTGCTAGTTGTGCTTGGATTTGAGAAATACCAGAATCATATCTGACGGGAGCAGTCTCTAGCTTCATTGCAATTTCCAGAGCCTCTTGCTGGTCAGCAACCTTCTGTTGCATGAGGGGGGTTCTGATATGTGGTAATAATGCTGCAATAAACCATTCCTTGTGCTGCGTAGGACTAATGGTAAAGCTGACTTGGTCCAGTAGAACTTTGAATCTCTGGTCAAAGTCCCACACTGATTCGCCGCACCGCTGTTGAATCGCTTTGAGTTCAGTGATGCTCTGTGATTCCGATTTAGGCTTCTTAAATTCTTTGGTTATGGCCTCCTTAATCTCATCTAACGTAGGGCTCTGAGTACTAGAGAATTTCATGAACCAGGTCAAAGCCCGTTCCTGGAAAGAAGTGATGAGCTGTGCGGCTCTCACATCTGGGTCTGTAATTTTCTTCGCATTCCATACTGCTTCACATAAAAACTAGAACTGTTCTGGGTCCTCTGATCCCGTGCCCTTGAAGATGGGGAGCTTAATGTCATCAACTAGGTGAGCCATGGGGGTTCTAGGAGGGTTGGGAGGGGGACAGGATGTCGATGGGGGGGGGGGGTTTACGGGGGAAGATTGGCCTGTGGCCGGAATACTCAGACTTGGTTGACTGTCAGACTACGATGGAATTTTAGGGGTAACAGAGCGTCGCTGCGGTGTGACCGGAGGGTTTCCAACGGAAGGGTTTTCTTCAGAGTCGGACTCTTCAGGATTTACAGGGGAAGACTCAGTAGCCTGACCTAAGGAAAAGGAGTCAAAGTCTCTTTTGTACCTTTTTCCACTTCGTAGCAAACCACTTTGCTCGTCGAAGGTATTATCACTTGCAAACATATGTTAGTACTACTAAGCTAGCAATCTGATTCAAACAACAATATACCATTTTCAGCCAATAGTATTTTAATCCTCAAGCTTAATGAATTCAAAAACTTACCACGGGGCATTTGAAGAACTGCCATTCAGCTGCGCTGAAGGAGGTACTTGTGTCAATGGCAAACTCTGTCACGAAGGCTTCCAAGGTTCGCGCCGTCCAGAAATCAACAGCGCGGGATACCTCGTTGTTCACATGTTGCACAAGATTGACCCTGGTGGGGGTCCACATGGGAACCCATCGAGCTTGGAAGTTCGTCCTTCTCTCTGTTAACCTAGACAACCACTGGTGCAACTCTATGTGGATACTACCAAAGAAAATTTCATAAGCATCACAAAAAACATACCTCTGTAAAAAGTTACATGCGCTACAATGCAGATTTGTGTTCTCTTGTTGTGCAAATTTCAGATAAGTCTTAGCAAACCAATCACCAATTTCCGTCAAAGAGGGCCTCTAGAACATAGCCCTCGAGGTACGATGTAAACCCCTCTTGAGCAGACACTGAGTTCAACTAGCAACGGAACCAATTTTTTGGGCAATAGGGCAGACCCAGGTTTAATTCTTTTATGTCGCACCAACAAAAGACCCACAGTGTTGGCCCTTTCGGCAACAACCTGCGCGTAGGTTGCAGTCTCACCCGAAACAGCTATGGGGTGCCGCAGAATCAGGTTTCTGCAAGCAGAGAGGGATATTACTGTACCTTATCCTTTAATAAACTTATTAATCAATAATTACGTAGCTTTATCATTCACTCATATACAACTTCACAGATAGATAAACAACCATGACTTGCTTAACCCACTACAGGGAATTCACAGCAAAGCTTGTTATTAGTAGTGATCTAATTTATCAAATGTATACAGTTATTAATGCATAAAAGACAGCAGAAAGAGAAAAAACACAAGAAACCACAACACCAGATATAACGTGGTTCACCCCCAGTGTAGGGGTTACGTCCACAAACTGTGTTTTATTCAACTTGCTACAAAACCACAGTTTGATCTGCGCACTCAGCTGTAGATCCCTTCAGTCCTTAAAAGCCGCACACAGTAGCAGCAGGCCTCTGCGCACACAGCTGCAGATCTTTCCTTAATCTTCTTACAAAACCCTCTGCACACACAGCTGCAGAGGTCATCCACGCACACAGCTGGGACTTAACCTTTCGTTACACCATCAGCCTTAGCTTCGCCTTTTTTTCTTTACATCAAAAATCCTAACCTTTCTTATTTACAATAATGCCTATTTATACATCGTGCTATTACAAAACCATGGCTTCAAACCATGGGCACCCAAAACCCTAAACCCTGGTCTTAAACCGCGGGTTTATTACAATAGAGACTTTTGACTCAACCCCCGATACCCCTAATACTATTTTGAGTCAACCTCTGCTTACAAATCCTTTGGCCCGCGATGATCCTTAAGGAATGTTGGGGTGCGTGCCCCAACAGGCCCCTAAGACTCACCAGTGTCCCGTCTCGGGGCACTCATCTATTCGGCTGGTGGTAAAATTTGTTTGGTGAAGACAATGTGCACTGATTGCTAGATTCCGTCCTGCTGTTGCCGACTTCCTGCTTCATTCCTTCTTGCTATTTATGCTGGGCAAGGGCGTGTGGAACCATCTGCAACCCCATCCTTTGTTCGGGTTGGCGACGCTTACCCAACCACAACTTGGGGTTCCCTAGAATTGTGTGTCACGTTGCATAAGACACACAGCTGCCACGGTTCTGCAATACCAGAAGATTTCATTGTGGGGTTCCCCAGAGTCTGTCGGCGAGGTCTTATGGCCTTCATTGTTCCACGTTAGAGAAAATTTGTGCCTGCCTTCACCGGATTTATAGCAAACTTATGCCTGCCTTTGTAACTAAGTCGAATACGACTGTACTGGCGGATTACTCAGAAGGTTCCGCAGACCTCTCTCTCTGAACTCTCGTACCAGCTCCTGGACTTCACAATTGTTTGACATGGCCGCAGTAGAGCAAACTCCCAGAAGTGCTTTATGGAAGGCTTCACGGGCCAATGGAGGTTACTTATAGAATTCCGTTACAGAATCTGTCATCATAGTGTGTGAATGACATCAAATTTGCTTGAATGCCAGAACTCTCGTCACCCCCAACCTCATATTTTCCCAAAATCTCATGATGATGGGTATTGAGAGTAGCTCACGCGCCGCCACCGCCAAATTTATTTTGTCCTATCCGTCTCATTCTATGCTGCAACATAGTTCCAACCTACGACATATCGACCACTTTCCCCTTCGGCACAGTATGAACCTGCGACCCCTGACCAACCTTCGACTTTCCATACTTCATCCTTCAGACTGCGACATTCCCTAGTGTTACGAGCAGCTTCTCTTATGGTCCAGTACCCTATTTCAGCTGTTCTGGGTACATAGATTTTTCTTTCTTGGTGCTACCTCTGAATCTGAGTACCTGGCCTGTCCCTGTAATTTTTTAGACGAATCCCATTTATCATAGAAGGGAAAAGTTCTCCATTTAACTTAGCGAGCTGGACTGCGCCCCCATCAGTAACTTTCTGTACTGTATATGGTCCCTTCCAATGTGTCTTGAACTTCCTAGGAACTTCATGAATTTACTGTCATAGAGGAGCACAAGATCACCCTGCTGGAATTTTTTCTTCTTGATGTGTCTGTCATGCCATGCTTTTTCATGAGCTTTCTGCACATGTTGCTGGAAACCTGCAATAAATCTATCTTCTTCGAGTTCTAATATCTGTTTCAGTCTCTCTGTCATTATGGCTGGGTCATCCATCTTGGTGAAAGAAGATATTCTGAGGCTGGGAACAATGTATTCCATGGGCATGATGGCTTCTTGCCCATAAACCAGTCAGAAAGGTGTATGGCCTGTCAACTTTTTGCAAGTAGTTCTGTAAGCCCATAGCACTGCTGGAATTCGAAGGTCCCAATCATTTCTGTTAGCATTACAAATCTTTGTCAAAGCATGCTCAAGGATCTTATTAAAAGCTTTGACAGTCCCATTGGCTTGTGCATGATAGGCTGTACTTTTCTGATGATACACTTGAAATTCTTCAGTTAGTACTTGAATAGTTTTATTTAAGAAATGTGATCCTTGATCACTCATAAGCATACGAGGACACCCAAACCTGGACAATATGTGATCGAAGATGAATTGCGCAGCTGTAGCAGCACTACAGTTCTTGAATGCTTGGGCTTCAGCCCATCGGGTAAGGTAGTCAGTTGCTGTAATAATATATCTTGCACCGAAATTCTTCCCATGGGGGTTGATAGGTACGAAAAAGTCAATAGCCCATTTGTCAAAAGCTTGTAAGGTTACCTGCGGAACTAGGGGCATTTCATCCCGCCTGGAGGGTTTTCCTGTCCTCTGACAGACATCAAAGCTATGGCAATATTCTCTTACATCCTTGTGAACTGTGGGCCACCATAAGCCAGCTGTCAGAATCTTTTGTGCGGTAGGTTTCCCTGCATAATGGCCTCCTACTGCGCCAGAATGGGCCTCGGATAGAATCAGTGGTTGTTCATGCTCCAAGACACACCTGTGCAGTATTTCATCTGGTCCCATATTGTACAGCTGGCCTGCTATTAAGGTGAAGTCCACTGCTCGCACTACCAGCTGCTTCTTCTGTTGTGTTGTCATTTCAGCAGGTGGAAACCCTGTAGAAAAATACTGAGCAATATCCTGGAAGTATTCATCGACTATCTGGATGGAAAACAGCTGCGCTTTAGGGATGCCCTCATCCAAACTGGTGGGTTCTTCACCCGACTCGAGCCTCGACAAGTGGTCAGGTCCTAGGTTCAGTCTCCCTGGCTTAACTCTTATTTCGAAGTCATATTCTTGGAACAGAATCAGCCATCTGCATTATCTTCTTCCTAGCACAGGCTTGTTAACCAAATATTTCAAAGTATAATGATCAGTAAACATCTTAAAGTGAGAGCTTAACAGATAATGCCAAAACTTCTGTAGTGCATACACCATAGCGAGGCCTTCCCGCTCTGTTGTAGTATAATTTTTCTCTACGGTGGATAATTTTCTACTGGCAAAAGAAATAGGGTGGTCGATCTGACCTGCGCCTGGTTGAGCCAATACCACCCCCAGAGCAATGGAGGATGCGTCAACGTGCACATGAAACTCTTTGTTCCAGTCAAGAAATACTAGAATAGGGGCAGTGACCATCTTTTTCTTCAAAATATCTAGGCTTGCATGGCACTCCGGTGTCCATTCAAACTTAATATCTTTCTTCAGCTGCCTTTCCATCGGAGCAGTAATCTGAGCATATCCTTGGAAGAATTTCCTGTAGTAACCAGTGGGACTGAGTGTCGTACGAAGCTGTTTGACGGACTTTGAGGGTGGCAGGTTTACAATGATAACTATCTTCACAGGATCCATCATCAATCCCTGCTTACAGACAACGTGACCAAGCAGAATTCCAAAAGAGGCACAAAAGATACACTTTTTTAGATTCAAGGCAATCTGGTGCTGTCTACACTTGTTCAACATAAGTCTCAAACTAGTGAGATGGTCTTTTACTAGCCCAAAAATAGTCTAGTCATCAAAATAAACATCTAAGAATTTATGTATATATTCCTTAAATGCAGAGATGACGACTCTAGAAAATATAGCAGGTGCATTCTTTAGCCCAAAGGGAATGACAGTATACTGAAAGGATCCCATTTCGGTAGCAAATGTTGTCTTATGTCGGTCTTCTGGAGAAATTCGGATCTGATGGTAGCCAGAAAACCCATCAGTAAAAGAGTAGACTTCTTGACCTCCAACATTGTCGAGTACTTCATCTGTAAAGGGGGTAGGAAAGGGATCATGCAGACAGGCATCATTTAATTTCCTTAGGTCGACGCAGATTCAGATTTCTCCCTTAATCTTCTTCTCCTGTACCACCATAGGGCTGACCCATTCAGATTCCTCAACCTGCTCGATTATTCCTGCAGCAAGCATATTCTCCAGCTCCACCTTAACCTTTTCTTTATACTTCGGATTCAATCTATAAGGACGTTGCTTCACAGGCTTTGCATCAAGTTTCAAAGGGATCTTCATGAAGCCGATATCACCGAGGATACCCTTCATTTCGGAGAACTTCATGGGAAAGAGGTCCTGATACTCGTGGAGGAGTTGGGTTACCTTGCTGACCATCTCATCATCCCAATAGTCGCCAATGGTAGCCAACTTAGGCTGTTCTTTGGATCCAATGTTGACTGTGCGCGTCTTTAGGGGCTGAGTCACTTCCGGGGCTTCGACTGCTGGTCCAGACACATCGCAGCATCCTTCTGACTCAGGGATAGCGATATTACGTGGGTCCTCATCCTCCTCAATGGTGAAGTTGTAACATTCTACGGCGTGGGATTCCTGCGCTGTCCAATCAAGTCGATGTTCTATGAGTTATCGGTCATCAAAGACCTTGGTATGGAGTATCCTGATAGAGTATCTAGGTAGAGCTCAACGTCCTCGTACCAGTTCTTAGCTATTGGGTCCAGTGTATGGATGAATCTATGTGCCCATTTGTCCTGAGGTACATACTTCCATGCCTCATACCATTTTGCCAAATGTTTTTGGGGACTAGATTTTCCATCAAACTTGCTTCGCACCTTCTCAGGCTGGTGCTTAAATCTCAGGCGAAGGAGCCTCTGACAGTCTTCCCAGCTAGGAATCTGTGGCTTATGGCTATTCCACCATCTGGCTGCTATGACTCTGAGTGCTAACTCCAGAAAGGTCATTTTCTGTGACTCAGGTATCTGGCCTGAGAATTGTATGATAAACGGGTCAAGGTCTGTCGAGCCATCAAAAGTAGGTAGAGCGCTTGGTTGTGAACTGAGCCATCTAAGGGATTTAGTAGGGCTGGTACTTCAGTGCCCATGGAGCTCATATAATTGGTTCTGCCAGCTTTCTAAGTCGTCCTCAGAATCGGTCATATAGGAGCTGCCAGACTCCCAACCCACAGCAGGAGGGTCCTCAGAAGCTTCTTCTTGCGTGGTAATATTGTAGATGGTCTCCGAAGCATTCTAAACCTCATCCCATAGTGGTTATATATATAATTATAATTATATATAGTATGCTTGTCTTGTTTATTGAATGTTGAGGAAGCAATTCATCAATTCAAGATGAAGTTGGAAAGCTCAACGGGGATCTACATCAACCGTCCGGAATAAGGTATGAATCGAGATCCTTCAGTGTTAGTTGTTTGGTTTCTCTTTCATATAGGAAATGATTGATTTCTGGAGTTAATCTGTCTATTGTGGTACCCCAAGCCATAGGAATTTCTCTCCATAACAAACATACAACACCAGGATCATACAATCACCATCAACAACTTGGTAGTAAAGGTTGGAATCTACATCACTCTTGGTGAATCCCAAGATCATCAATTATATATTGATCCTAGCACACCAAGCCTTGGGTGCCTACTTCAATCCATAAAAAGTCTTATTTATCATCAATAAGTTGTGCTACAACTACTCCCTCTACATCTGAGTATCCTACTTCCTCTCCATCTGGACACTTTGCTCCCTATGCATCTAGAAAATCTGCTCCTACCTATGCCAATCTCCCTAAACCATATGACTGAAGATAATGAAATATTTTCTTCCCCTATGTGTCCATCCCATCAAGTGTGCCTATGGAGAAACATTGAAAAACATCCAAGACTCTCTCAAATCTTGCAAACTAGATAACTGCATAGCCTATATAATGTTTCCTCTCAGATGTCAATATGGATTGCATGCTTAATCTTACAGATCCACTAGCAAGTCACCACTCACTTCCCATCAGGTCTTGAAACAATCTCCCATATATCATTCTTCATGATGTATTTATACACGTCCATCATGGAATCCTTCCAAACCTGTTGGCATACTCATCATAATTGTTAGGCTTGGATTCAATGATGTTACTCATCAATGCCATATAACTCGATAACTTTTGAGGTATTTTTATTTCCTCGAAATTACCATTGGGAGTTGCATGCCTCTCTATATCGTGCAAAGTATCATGAAGCCATGCTAACCTTAGGAAATGACTCACTAGATCTGAGACTCGTGATTATCACTGTGTATTGATCGCCATAAGAGATATAACTCTCTCCTGTTCATTCAAGATATATGACTCACTCTTGTCTATTCAAGAGAAAATAAAAATTATTGTACAAAGAATACTTATCTTGCTTGTTGACTTCCTCTTGATCCTTGCCTCTTTTAGTGATTACTAAATCCCTTATAGGTATACTCTCCTCCAAAATTTTGATCTTCTTCTCTGTTAAGTTTTATATCTAAGCCTTGAACTTATGGGATTTGTTGAAGACTTCAACATTGGTCTTTATGAAGTATATCACCAATGAGAGTTACATAGTACAAGACATCATCCAGGGATGATATTGCTATTGGTGTGCATACATTTTGAGTGTTCTATAAGAAATGCTTGTTCCATTTTTCATCTGCAATCTCATCAGGTCTATATTCTTTGATGGAGGTTCATCAACACTGGTTGTTGATGCATGTTTCTTTCCCTTATTTTCCTTTGAGGACATTGATAATTAAAGTAACCAAATTTCTGACAATTGAAACATTTTACCTTTGAAAGATCCTTCTCTCTTTGTCCTTGAGTTGGAGTTGATCTTCTACTTCTATTTCTTTTCCTAAAGTTTACTCTTCCTTTTCCTTTTCTTGCATGAGCTACAAGAGCTTGATTTTCTTCATCCTAAGGTTTCTGTAAATTGTTCTTGAACAATACTCTTGCCTCCTTTTGAACACAATCATCCCATAGTGTATCAAACATAGGTAACTCTTCTATTCCACAAATACTCTAAACAAATTATTCCCATGAGAAAGGAAGTTGATTAAGAGTTACCATAACAAGTTATACATCAATCTCCAATGGCTTTAAGTTGATCTGTCAACTAGGATACCTTCATAAAGTAAGTAGCAACTGTATCTAAGTTGTTCATATTCATGCAACGAGTTTTTAAGGCTAGATTTCTACTAGATTTTTTTTCATTTGAACAATCCTATTAAAGAATCATGCATTTCTTTGGCAATCTTCAACTCACAATTCGAGGAATCAAGTGGTATTTTACAAAATCTATTAAGATCCTCTTTTCCTTTACTTCATTCTTCTTGTACTTGGATTTCTCCTTAGCATATTTTGGTTATAAGACATCCTTCTTTACATAATATTGTATCTCAATTTCATCCAAGATGAAAAGTATCCAAGTATCCTTGTCTTCCAGGATCTAAAATTTGAAGCACCATCCAACATTACTCCTACGTTGAGACTAGACACAATTTTAAAAGTATAATCCATAAACCCTAGACCCAAAGAATTAGGTCAAAACTGAAATTTGACTCCATAGATAGATTCGCCCTCCTTAGGAGACCTCCAGAACACTAAGATCGAGTTTTATTTGGGGTTGGAAGAATCCAAACATGGAAGCGCTACTTTTCATACTTGTGGAAAAAATATTCTAAATGGTTTTCTTTCAAAACTGTTGTGATACCATGTTGATTTTTAATCCAGTTTTCAAATCTTAGACAATTATTTCACAATGATTCTTCAAGCATTCAATTCATCACACAATTTTCATTGAATACTTGCACATTGAAACTATCAACTTTTAAATTGTAGCAGAAACAAGGATCGTATAAAGATTTCCATGCACAAGAAACACAAATATTTTACCCTGGGAAACCTAATAAGGAGAAAACCCATCAACTTTTCTTAGAAGAAATCAATCTAATTCAAGTACAATACTGTTGTGATCTCATAGATCACATACAGTTACCAATAATACATACTAAAACATAACTATAAATCAGATACAAGAGATAAGAACAGATAGGAAAACAGATTATATTAATGTAATGAGTTCATACAAGGCATAGAACTGAACTGAGTTCTTGCTTGGCTCAACAGCCTAATATATACAGGTTACAAAATAGTTACAAGTAACTACCTGTCAGTTCGGTGAACCGACGTGACTGTTAGTTAGCCGACTAATCTTTCTAGTTAGTCGGTCGACCGACGTAGTCGGCTGACTAGTCGGCCCATCGTCCAAGTCGACTTATGTCAACTTGCTCCTTCTACATCTCCCCCATGAACAAGACATTTCTTCGTCTCGAAGAAACAGGGAGGTACAAAAACGAACTCTTGTTGATCCATTCATACTTGCTCGTGCTATGGACTATGCAGACGGATAGTCGGTCTCCTTTGGACACAGACTTGGATGATAGCTGGAGCTGTGATGGCAAGATGATGCTGAAAGTCGGTCCAAATTTGTAATGCCTTCTGGATATCGATCGTTAAAGTAGTAAGACTTGAAAGGATCAACATCTTTGTGGACATGAGCATTTCTGCTATATTCTCCATGTTGGGACCCAACAGTTGGTTTTGCTCTTCTGCAGCATTGATGAGCCATTTCATCTGTGGACAGATGATGTCAACTTTCTCTAAGTTGGGAAGGGCCTGTTGAACCCACTGATGTGCCTCTCATTCCAGCTTCTGTAGTTTTTTGGTCTCCATCACAATTTGTTCTTCAATGGTCTGCCTCAGGTCTGCCTCTGTCGACTTTCAACCCTCGAATGCCTGAATGCCCTGTCGCGCCTTCCTTGTCTTCTGATAGACTTGCCCATAGTGATTAGGCTAGTCTTGTAATACTTCCTCAATGACTAGTGATTCTTCCATATGATCCTGGAGAACTTTGTAAGCTTCCGAGAATGCAGTGTGTTGGGCCAGGAGCAGTTGAACAGTCTCCTCCTTTTGTCCTTCTTTAGTCTCTTGCAGCCAGGTCTGGACGGTAAATACCATTGTCTCGAAGAGCTGGTATTCTATTTCAAGTGGTCGATCTGTGTCGACATCGGTAGGTCCTGGTATCACAGTCTGGACTAGAGCTCTACATCTGCCAAGAAACTTGACTTCTTCTGCATTTTTGGCTACAAGCTCTTTAGCTTTTTGATCTGTCCTTTTCTTTGACTCTTTGGCCACATTTTTAAGGAGTTGACTAACTTCTGTGTCGTCGAAGGAACTTGCATCCCTTAGGATAATCCGGAGACTGGATGTTCTATGCGGCTCTTTCTTTTTCTTCTGCGTGTCTGTCTGTTGTTCTGGCTACTGGCTACCTGCAGAGGTTGGGTCTGTGGTTGGTGGATTGGAGGTCAAGGGTTGTTCTGGTTGGTTAGGTGGTATAGTAGTTGGGGTTGTTTCCTTTTGTGGAGGAGGTATGGAGGGCGAGGGTTTTTCTGTTTGAGGAGGTGGTATGACCACTTCCGATGGTGAAGACAATGGTGGTTGTGATGGGTTCGGCTGTAATTCTGGTGCTGGTGATTTTGACGGTGGTGGTGGTGGTGAGGGAGGTTGTGATGATGGTGGTGTTGGGGATGGAGTGGGGGTATGGACATGGGTCGAAGGGTTGGCAGGAGTGTGGTTTGAACTTTTGTCGGAAGAGATACCTGCTTCTGAAGGTGTAGAGGGTAGGTCATCCTGGTCGATTGGCTCAGTGACAGACTTTGATGTTCCTATTACGTCACCCTGTTCGTTGCGGGTGAATGTCGTCGTGACAGTTGCATAAGGATTTCTGCTTGCATATAGAGGGGATTTTGTCTGTATTTTCTGGGCCGACTTAAACAGTCCAGGAAGTGTCACGAAGAAAGCTTGAAGCTCAGCGTCTTGGGTGACCTTGGCTCTGAGTGCCTCTGGGATGACGCATTGATATTCCTCAGGGGGAGTTTCTTCCTGCTGTGCTTGTGCTTGCTCCTCGACTATGGTTGTCGGGGATGGAGGGGGAGGGGTCGACACAAGGTCGACCACATTTTCAGGTGTCTGTGCCATTTTTGCTTTCTTTGGCCGACCCTCTGGAGCTCCTGCGTCCACGTACCATTGAAACTGAACCTCGACTGATACTTTATTAGCACGGGTATCCTCGATAATGTCGACGGCCACGGCTGCTAGTTCCTCCTCCTCATCGGACGAGTCGGCTAGGATAAGCTTGCGCTTACCCCTACCTTGTTGTAATTTTTGGGCTTTGATATTTTTCCTTGCAGCAGCTGTCTCCTTAGCTAGCTTCTTGATGATGCTCTTAGATAAAGCATATTCCGGGTCATTTCCTTCGACTTCTCCTGTCTGTACTTGAGTGGGGTCGAAGGTTGCTCGGGCCGGAGGAGTTGTCTGTTGTTGTAGTGGTATTGTTGGTTGTTTTTGTTCTGTCGGCTGGGGGTCGAATATTTTTGCAGTTGAAGGTTTTACAGTGATGTGTACCCGACTAGTGGGCACAGTCGGGGTGTCCTCCAACACAAATGTGCCGATGTATAAGTTCAGCTCGTAGTCCTCTTCCTTTTCCTGGTCGGTGAGTGGCTCGATGATGGAGAAGTCGACCTGTTTGGCAGCCTCTAGAATTGGTATCTTTGTCTGCGCTTGTCTGGTCAACTCTCATAAAATTTTCTCGACCGTTGGATAGTAGTAGAGGTCCTGTGCTTTGGGGTTTTGACCTCGCATGTACCATACTGATGTATGGTCAAGTTATAACTGGATGTGAGACTCAGCAGGGAGGTTTCGTCGGATGTTCTGGGGCACCCTCCACCTCGTTGTTCGAAGCTTCAACTATTGGAACCAGTTTTCTAGGAAGACTTTCCCCTGTGCCAGCTCATGTAGGGTGCCTTTTTGTGAAAAGGGCTTAAACCAGTCCATTTGGAACCTGGTCGACTCCCGGAAGACTGGACTGCCCTCGGGACAAATGTGATACATAACAATCCAGATAATGAGAGAGGGGAACTTGATCGTACCTCCCATCTCCTGATAGTGTTAACAGATGGTTTTGATCATGTCCGCAACATAATTTCCCCATCGGTAGATCCGTCCATCGGTCGCGATTGTGTCGACCGTTTCCAACATCTCCAGTTTTAGGTTGCTTCCATGACCTGCCAAGGTAAGGGTGATTGCTATGATTTTAGCCACGATTTGTGGCATCCTTGTCGCAATCTGGCTGATCATTAATCCTTTGGAGTTCTTGCCCAACGGTGAGCCTGTAAGCTCTTGGACTAACCCTTCCTTGATCCCAATAGTTACAGGGCTACCTTGGTTGGACAGACCCGTAAGTTTGGAGATAACATCCCCGGTGATATCAATCGGCTGGTCGAAGTAGAATCGGTCGCTATGGTAGAGACTGATAATGAATTTAACAGCTGCTTCCTTCATCCCACCGAAGCTCGCCATCAGTGGTGTGTTAGGGTGCTGGAGGATGGAGCTGTTCTAAATTTTCTCAGCGGTCGGGGTCATTCTATTGTCGATATAGGCCCACTCTTGGATCTCTTGCCATAGTTTCTAAAATGGGCCCTCCTGGACCTTTGCGTCTTTAATGTTCTTGAGATGGTTGAGCAAGGGGGTGTCCTTGGCTTGCAACTCCTTTGCCTTGGCCACAGCTCTGGTTAGTTTGGGTGCCATTGTGTCGGACTGGTCGGGGTTTTGACAGGGTTCTTGGGCTTTGGTTGAATGAGATTGCGGGTGCTCTGAGGGAAATGGGTGTGGTGAATGAACCTTCAACGATCCATTATTTATAGGCGTGGTTGGGGTGGAGTGTCGAAATGGGTGTATTAATGGTGGACTTGACAATCCAGCTGCAATACTCGAGTGCGACTTAATGGAGGATCTGTTTTGGCGCTCAAGGCCATCAATGCATGATAGGACTTTTGAAGTTGATGGTCGATGTCGTGGGTGAAAATGGTCGGCCTGACTGGTCGATGAAGATAGTCGATGATGGTGATGTCGGTGATCGAAGTAGTGAGTTGCTGTCATGGCTTGTTGTGTCGGATGTATTATTTTGTTTTGGAATTTTTCTATCTTTTTATGGGTTTTGATTGATGGTTAAGGTCATTATTTGATTTATTTATTTAATCCAGTTTCTGTAACGTTTGAGTTGGGCTCCATTAACGAGCTTTCGGAATACTAGGCCCTGCAACGTTTTCAGTCGGACTGAACCGTTGGGATGTATTTATTCGAAAACGTAAGGTCCCATCCATTCTGTGTGTAATTTCTTGGGTTTTCCCTTGACTCGACTGTTATAAAGTAAAGCAAGGTCGTTGAACGAGAGGTTTTTGTTTTTGATGTTACAGTCGTGCCAGGCTTTCTGTTGTTGTTTGTGAATTTCCTGATGCTGAATAGCCATGATTCTATGTTCTTCTAGCTTACTGAGTTGAAATAGTCTGTCCTTTCTTGCCTGTTCGACATCGACATGTAGTATATGTGCAATAATAGGTGTCTTTTGTCAAAAATGTAAGGGGATGACTGCTTCCTACCCGTAGACTAGTCGAAAGGGGGTTTGATCGGTCGATCGCTTATATACTATCCTATATTCCCAAAGAACCGCAGGGATTTTCTCATCCCAGTCGTCTTTGTTGGTGTTGCATATTTTGGTTAACCCTTTTGTCAAAGTTTTGTTAAAATCTTCAATCGCGTCGTTCGACTGAGGATGATAGGCAGTGCTTCGTCGGTGGTCGATGTGAAACTGGTCGGTCAGATTTTTGATGGTTTTGTTGATAAAGTGTGATCCCTAGTCGCTAATCAATGTGAGGGGGAATCCAAATATAGTGATAATGTTTTTGTAGATAAACTTAGCATCTACCTCACTTGAACATGTATCGACAGGTTCGGCTTCTGCCCATTTAGTGACATATTCCACCGTCGTGATAATATATCTGGCACCTGATCGTTTAGCTGGGATAGGAAAAGGTCCTATGAAGTCTATAGCCCAAAGTTCAAATGTGAGACTAGGGTTTACAGATATCAAGGGAATTTCTGTGCTTGACAAAGGTCGACCAAGTCGTTGACATCTATCTCATCGACTAACAAAGTTTTTACAATCCTTGTGGATGGTCGGCCACCATAAGCTCGACGGTTGGATTTTTCTTGCAGTTGTATCTGCTTGAAAATGTCCTCCTGCAGGTCCATAGTGTGCTTCATGCATGATCTGTTTTCTCTCATGGTTTTGTACACAACGTCTGAGAATGTCGTCTAACCCCATTTTGTACAAAAATCCATTGATGAGGCTGTAGGGTGCAACCTTCATAGCTAAGATTTGTTTCTTCTTGGTGTTCAGACCTTCAGGTGCCTGACCTGTCTCAAAGAACTGATCTATTTCTTCTAGTTCTTTGGGTACGGCTTCTATCCGAAATAGATGTGCATCTGGCAAATCGTCGTCGATTCCAGTAGGTTCCTCTCCTGTGTCGATACGTGATAGGTGGTCGGGTCTGACATTTAGCTTTCCTGGTCGGACCACTACTTCAAACTCAAATTCTTGAAAAAGAAGTAACCATCGACAGATTCGTCCATGATGAAGGGGTTTATTAACAAGGTACTTCAAAGCTTGATGGTCAATATAAAATATGAAAGGGTTGGCCAATAGGTAATGTCGATACTTCTGGAGAGCAAAGACCATACCTAGGGCTTCTCGTTCAGTGGTCGAGTAGTTTCGTTTAGCTTTATTTAATTTTTGACTGCTGTATATGATAGGGTAATCCATCCCATCATCCCCTGGTTGAGTAAGGATGGCTCTAATTGCAATTCCTGATGCATTAATATGCACATGAAATTTAGTTGACCAGTTTGGAAATTTAAGTATGGGAGCTTCGACCAGTTTTCGTTTCAATTTGTCGAAGGATATTTGGCATTCTTCTGTCCATATAAAATCCTGATCTTCTTTTAGTAGTTCCTCCAGAGGGTAAGTCATATCTGAATAATGTCTGATGAATTTCCTATAGTATCCTATATGGCCCAATAACACTCGGACCTGTTTAGGGTTTATTGGGGGTTTTAGGTCGAGGATGATTTTTAGTTTGGCAAAGTCGACCTTTATACCGTATTTGCAAACAATATTCCCTAAGAGTATGCCAATGGGAGTCATAAAAGTACATTTCTTAATATTTAAGGAGAGTTGTATCTGTTGACATCTCTCCAGCATAATTCGGAACCATGTACAGTGATCCTTTACGGTGGAATATAGGGTCCAGTCATTGAAATATACTGGCATGGTCTTATAGATATATTCTTGGAATGTTTTGACAACAATTCATGAGAATACTGCAGGTGCATTCTTCAATCCAAAAGGCATAACTCTGTAGGCAAAGGACCCAAATTCACATACAAATGTTGTTTTCTTTTGATCCTCTTTTGCTATGGGTACTTGATTATATCCTGAAAATCCATCTGTATGCTTGTCTTGTTTATTGAATGTTGAGGAAGCAATTCATCAATTCAAGATGAAGTTGGAAAGCTCAACGGGGATCTACATCAACCGTCCGGAATAAGGTATGAATCGAGATCCTTTAGTGTTAGTTGTTTGTTTTCTCTTTCATATAGGAAAGGATTGATTTCTGGAGTTAAGCTGTCTGTTGTGGTACCCCAAGACATAGGAATTTCTCTCCATAACAAACATACAACACCAGGATCATACAATCACCATCAACAACCTGGTAGTAAAGGTTGGAATCTACATCACTCTTGGTGAATCCCAAGATCATCAATTATCTATTGATCCTAGCACACCAAGCTTTGGGTGCCTACTTCAATCCATAAAAAGTCTTATTTATCATCAATAAGTTGTGCTACAACTACTCCCTCTGCACCTGAGTATCCTACTTCCTCTCCATCTGGACACTTTGCTCCCTATGCATCTAGACAATCTGCTCCTACCTGTGCCAATCTCCCTAAACCATATGACTGAAGATAATGAAATATTTTCTTCCCCTATGTGTCCATCCCATCAAGTGTGCCTATGGAGAAACATTGAAAAACATCCAAGACTCTCTCAAATCTTGCAAACTAGATAACTGCATAGCCTATATAATGTTTCCTCTCATATGTCAATATGGATTGCATGCTTAATCTTACAGATCCACTAGCAAGTCACCACTCACTTCCCATTAGGTCTTGAAACAATCTCCCATATATCATTCTTCGTGATGTATTTATACACGTCCATCATGGAATCCTTCCAAACCTGTTGGCATACTCATCATAATTGTTAGGCTTGGATTCAATGATGTTACTCATCAATGCCATATAACTCGATAACTTTTGAGGTATTTTTATTTCCTCGAAATTACCATTGGGAGTTGCATGCCTCTCTATATTGTGCAAAGTATCATGAAGCCATGCTAACGTTAGGAAATGACTCACTAGATCCGAGACTCGTGATTATCACTGTGTATTGATCACCATAAGAGATATAACTCTCTCCTGTTCATTCAAGATATATGACTCACTCTTGTCTATTCAAGAGAAAATAAAAATTATTGTACAAAGAATAATTATCTTGCTTGTTGACTTCCTCTTGATCCTTGCCTCTTTTAGTCATTACTAAATCCCTTAGAGGTATACTCTCCTCCAAAATTTTGATCTTCTTCTCTGTTAAGTTTTCTATCTAAGCCTTGAACTTATGGGATTTGTTGAAGACTTCAACATTGGTCTTTATGAAGTATATCACCAATGAGAGTTACATAGTACAAGACATCATCCAAGGATGATATTGCTATTGGTGTGCATACATTTTGAGTGTTCTATAAGAAATGCTTGTTCCATATTTCATCTGCATTCTCATCGGGTCTATATTCTTTGATGGAGGTTCATCAACACTGGTTGTTGATGCATGTTTCTTTCCCTTATTTTCCTTTGAGGACATTGATAATTAAAGTAACCAAATTTCTGACAATTGAAACATTTTACCTTTGAAAGATCCTTCTCTCTTTGTCCTTGAGTTGGAGTTGATCTTCTACTTCTGTTTCTTTTCCTAAAGTTTACTCTTCCTTTTCCTTTTCTTGCATGAGCTACAAGAGCTTGATTTTCTTCATCCTAAGGTTTCTGTAAATTGTTCTTGAACAATACTCTTGCCTCCTTTTGAACACAATCATCCCATAGTCTATCAAACATAGGTAACTCTTCTATTCCACAAATACTCTAAACAAATTATTCCCATGAGAAAGGAAGTTGATTAAGAGTTACCATAACAAGTTCTACATCAATCTCCAATGGATTTAAGTTGATATGTCAACTAGGATACCTTCATAAAGTAAGTAGCAACTGAATCTAAGTTGTTCATATTCATGCAATGAGTTCTTAAGGCTATATTTCTACTAGATTTTTTTCATTTGAACAATCCTATTAAAGCATCATGCATTTCTTTGGCAATCTTCAACTCACAATTCGAGGAATCAAGTGGTATTTTACAAAATCTATTAAGATCCTCTTTGCCTTTACTTCATTCTTCTTGTACTTGGATTTCTCCTTAGAATCTTTTGGTTATAAGACATCCTTCTTTACATAATATTGTATCTCAATTTCATCGAAGATGAAAAGTATCCAAGTATCCTTGTCTTCCAGGATCTAAAATTTGAAGCACCATCCAACATACCTCCTACTTTGAGACTAGACACAATTTTAAAAGTATAATCCATAAACCCTAGACCTAAAGAATTAGGTCAAAACTGAAATTTGACTCCATAGATAAATTCACCCTCCTTAGGAGACCTCCAGAACACTAAGATTGAGTTTTATTTGGGGTTGGAAGAATCCAAACATGGAAGCGCTACTTTTCATACTTGGGGAAAAAATATTCTAAATGGTTTTCTTTCAAAGCTGTTGTGATACCATGTTGATTTTTAGTCTAGTTTTCAAATCTTAGACAATTATTTCACAATGATTCTTCAAGCATTCAACTCATCACACAATTTTCATTGAATACTTGCACATTGAAACTATCAACTTTTAAATTGTAGCAGAAACAAGGATCGTAGAAATATTTCCATGCACAAGAAACACAAATATTTTACCATGAGAAACCTAATAAGGAGAAAACCCATCAAATTTTCTTAAAAGAAATCAATCTAATTCAAGTACAATACTGTTGTAATCTCACAGATCACATACAGTTACCAATAATACATACTAAAACATAACTATAAATCAGATACAAGAGATAAGAACAGATAGGAAAACAGATTATATTAATGTAATGAGTTCATACAAGGCATAGAAATGAACTGAGTTCTTGCTTGGCTCAACAGCCTAATATATACAGGTTACAAAACAGTTACAAATAACTACCTGTCGGTTCGGTGAACCAACATGACTGTTAGTTAGCCGACTAATCTTTCTAGTTAGTCGGTCGACCGACTTAGTCAACTGACTAGTCGGCCCATTGTCCAAGTCGACTTATGTCGACTTGCTCCTTCTACATATCCCCCACGAACAAAACATTTGTTCATCTCGAAGAAATAGGGAGGTACAAAAACGAACTCTTGTCGATCCATTCAGACTTGCTCGTGCTGTGGATTGTGCAGACAGATATTCGGTCTCCTTTGGACACAGACTTGGACGATAGCTGGAGCTGTGATGGCAAGATGATGTTGAAAGTCGGTCCAACTCTGTAATGCCTTCTGGATATCGATCGTTAAAGTAGTAAGACTTGAAAGGATCAACATCTTTGCGGACATGGGCATTTCTGCTATATTCTCCATGTTGGGACCCAACAGTTGGTTTTGCTCTTCTACAGCATTGATGAGTCGTTTCATCTGTGGACAGATGATGTCGACTTTCTCTAAGTTGGGAAGGGCCCGCTGAACCCACTGATGTGCCTCTCATTCCAGATTCTGTAGTTTGTTGGTCTCCATCACAATTTGTTCTTCAATGGTCTGCCTCAGGTCTGCCTCTGTCTACTTCCGACCCTCCAATGCCTGAATGCCCTATCGCGCCTACCTTGTCTTCTGATAGACTTGCCCATAGTGATTAGACTAGTATCGTAATACTTCCTCAGTGACTAGTGATTCTTCCATATGATCCTAGAGAACTTTGTAAGCTTCCGAGAATGCAGTGTGTTGGGCCAGGAGCAGTCGAACAGTCTCCTCCTTTTGTCCTTCTTTAGTCTCTTACAGCCGGGTCTAGACGGTTGATACCATTGTCTCGAAGAGCTGGTATGCTCTTTCAAGTGGTCGATCTGTGTCGACGTCGGTAGGTCCTGGTATCATGGTCTGGACTAGAGCTCTGCATCTACCAAGAAACTCGACTTCTTCTGCATTTTTGGCTACAAGCTCTTTAGCTTTTCGATCTGTCCTTTTCTTTGACTCTTTGGCCACAGTTTTAAGGAGTTGACCGACTTCTATGTCATCCAAGGAACTTGCATCCCTTAGGCTAATCCAGAGACTGGATGTTCTATGTGGCTCTTTCTTTTTCTTCTGCGTGTCTGTCTGTTGTTCTGGCTCCTTGGTACCTGCAGAGGTTGGGTCTGTGGTTGGTGGATTGGAGGTCAAGGGTTGTTCTGGTTGGTTAGGTGGTATAGTAGTTGGGGTTGTTTCCTTTTGTGGAGGAGGTATGGAGGGTGAGGGTTTTTCTATTTGAGGAGGTGGTATGACCACTTCCGGTGGTGAAGACAACGGTGGTTGTGATGGGTTTGGCTGTAATTCTGGTGGTGGTGATTTTGATGGTGGTGGTGGTGGTGAGGGAGGTTGTGATGATGGTGGTGTTGGGGACAAAGTGAGGGTATGGACATGGGTCGAAGGGTTGGCGGGAGTGTGGTGTGAAATTTTGTCGGATGAGATACCTGCTTCCGAAGGTGTAGAGGGTAGGTCGTCCTGGTTGATTGGCTCGGTTACAGACTTTGATGTTCCTATTAGGTCACCCTGTTCATCGCGGGTGAATGTCATCATGATAGTTGCATAAGGCTTTCTGCTTGCATATAGAGGGGATTTTGTCTGTATTTTCTGGGCCGACTTAAATAGTCCAGGAAGTGTCGCGAAGAAAGCTTGAAGCTCAGCGTCTTAGGCGACCTTCACTCTGAGTGCCTCCGGGATGATGTGTTGATATTCCTCAGGGGGAATTTCTGCCTGCTGTGCTTGTGCTTGCTCCTCGACTATGGTTGTCGGGGATGGAGGGGGAGGGGTCGAAACAAGGTCGACCACATTTTCAGGTGTCTGTGCCATTTTTTCTTTCTTTGGCCGACCCTTCGGAGCTCCTGCGTCCAAGTACCATTGAAACTGAACCTTGACTGATACTTTATTGGAACGGGCATCCTCGACAATGTCGATGGCTGCGGCTGCTAGTTCCTCCTCATCATCAGACGAGTCGGCCAGGATAAGCTTGCGCTTACCCCTACCTTGTTGTAATTTTTGGGCTTTGATATTTTTCCTTGCGACAACTATCTCCTTAGCCAGCTTCTTGATTATGCTCTTAGATAAAGCATATTCTGGGTCGTTTCCTTCGACTTCTTCTATCTGTACTTGAGTGGGGTCGAAGGTTGCTGGGGCCGGAGGAGTTGTCTGTTCTTGTTGTGGTATTGTTGGTTGTTGTTGTTCTGTCTGTTGGGGGTTGACTATTTTTGCAGTCGGAGGTTTGAAAGTGATGTGTACCTGACTAGTGGGAACAGTCGGGGTGTCCTCCGACACAAATGTGCTGATGTATAAGTTCAGCTCGTAGTCCTCTTCCTTTTCCTGGTCGGTGAGTGGCTCAATGATGGAGAAGTCGACCTGTTTGGCAGCCTCTGGAATTGGTATCTTTGTCTGCACTTGTCTGGTCAACTTTCGAAAAATCTGCTCGACCGTTGGATAGTAGTCGAGGTCCTGTGCTTTGGGGTCTTGACCTCGCATGTACCATACTGATGTATGGTCAAGTTCTAACTGGATGTGAGACTCAGCAGGGAGGTTTCGTCGGATGTTCTGGGGAACCCTCCACCTCATCATTCGAACCTTCAACTGCTGGAACCAGTTTTCTAGGAAGACTTTCCCCTATACCAGCTCATGTAGGGTGCCTTTTTGTGAAAAGGACTTAAACCGGTGCATTTAGAACCTGGTCGACTCCCAGAAGACTAGACTGCCCTCGGGACAAATGTGATACATAACAATCCAGATAATGAGAGAGGGGAACTTGATCATACCTCCCGTCTCCTGACAGCATTCACAGATGGTTTTGATAGTGTCCGCAACATAATCTCCCCATCAGTAGATCCGTCCGTCGGTCGCGATTATGTTGACCGCTTCCAACATCTCCAGTTTAAGGTCGCTGCCCCGACCTACCAAGGTAAGGGTGATTGCTATGATTTTAGCCATGATTTGTGGCGTCCTTGTCACAATCGGGCTGATAATTAATCCTTTGGATTTCTTGCCCAACGGTGAGCCCGTAAGCTCTTGGACTAACCCTTCCTTGATCCCAATAGGTACAGGGTTGCCTTGGTTGGACAGACCCGTAAGTTTGGAGATAACATCCCTGGTGATATCAATCGGCTGGTTGAAGTAGAATCGGCCGCTATGGTAGCGACTGATAATGAATTTAACAGCTGCTTCCTTCGTCCCACCAAAGCTCGCCATCAGTGGTGCGTTAGGGTACTGGAGGATGGAGCTCTTCCGAATTTTCTCAGCGGCCGGGGTCATTCTATTGTCGATATAGGCCCACTCTTGGATCTCTTGCCATAGTTTTTGAAATGGGCCCTCCTGGACCTTTGCGTTTTTAATGTTCTTGAGATGGTTGAGCAAGGGGGTGTCCTCAGCTTGCAACTCCTTTGCCTTAGACACAGCTCTGGTTAGTTTGGGTTCCATTGTGTCGGACTGGTCGGGGTTTTGATAGGGTTCTTGGGCTTTGGTCGACTGAGATTGCGGGTGCTCTGAGGGAAATGGGTGTGGTGAATGAACCTTCGACGGTCCATTATTTATAGGCGTGGTTGGGGTGGAGTGTTGAAATGGGTGTATTAATGGTGGACTTGACAATCCAGTTGCAATACTCGAGTGCGACTTAATGGAGGATCTGTTTCGGCGCTCGAGGCCATCAATGCGTGATGGGACTTTCAAAGTCAATGGTCGATGTCATGGGTGAAAATGGTCAGCTTGACTGGTCGATGAAGATAGTCGATGGTGGTGATGTCAGTGATTGAAGTAGTGAGTTGCTGTCATGGCTTGTTGTGTTGGATGTATTATTTTGTTTTGGAATTTTTATATCTTTTTATGGGTTTTGATTGATGATTAAGGTCGTTATTTGATTTTTTATTTATTTATTTATTTATTTTTTCCAGTTTCTGTAACGTTTGAGTCGGGCTCCATTAACGAGCTTCCGGAATACTAGGCCCTGTAACGTTTTCAGTCGGACTGAAAGGTTGGGATGTATTTCTTCGAAAACGTAAGGTCCCATCCATTCTGTGTGTAATTTCTTGGGTTTCCCCTTGACTCGACTGTTATAAAGTAAAGCAAGGTCACCGACCGAGAGGTTTTTGTTTTTGATGTTACAGTCGTGCTAGGCTTTCTGTTGTTGTTTGTGAATTTCTTGATGCTGAATAGCCATGATTCTATGTTCTTCTAGCTTACTGAGTTGAAATAGTCTATCATTTCTTGCCTGTTCGACACCGACATGTAGTATTTGTGCAATAATAGGTGTCTTTTGTCAAAAATGTAAGGGGACGACTGCTTCCTACCCGTAGACTAGTCGAAAGGGGGTTTGATCGGTCGACCGCTTATATACTATCCTATATGCCCAGAGAACCGCAGGGATTTTCTCATCCCAGTCGTATTTGTTGGTGTTGCATATTTTGGTTAACCCTTTTGTCAAAGTTTTGTTAAAATCTTCAATCGCGCCGTTTGACTGAGGATGATAGGAAGTGCTTCGTCGGTGGTCGATGTGAAACTGGTCGGTCAGATTTTTGATGGTTTTGTTGATAAAGTGTGATCCCTGGTCGCTAATCAATGTGAGGGGGCATCCAAATCTAGTGATAATGTTTTCGTAGATAAACTTAGCAGCTACCTCACTTGAACATGTATCGACAGGTTCGACTTCTGCCCATTTAGTGACATATTCCACCGCCGTGATAATATATCTGGCACCTGATCATTTAGCTGGGATAGGAAAAGGTCCTATGAAGTCTATAGCCCAAAGTTCAAATGTGAGACTAGGGTTTACAGATATCAAGCGCATTTTTGTACTCGGAAGAGGTCGACCAAGTCATTGACATCTATCGCATCGACTAACAAAGTTTTTGCAATCCTTGTGGATGGTCGGCCACCATAAGCCCGACTGTTGGATTTTTCTTGCAGTTGTATCTGCTTGAAAATGTCCTCCTGCAGGTCCATAGTGTGCTTCATGCATGATCTATTCTCTCTCATGGTCGAGTACACAATTTCTGAGAATGTCGTCTAACCCCATTTTGTACAAAAATCCATTGATGAGGCTGTAGGGTGCAGCCTTCATAGCTAAGATTTGTTTCTTCTTGGTGTTCAGACCTTCGGGTGCCTGACCTGTCTCTAAGAACTGAGCTATTTCTTCTAGTTCTTCGGGTACGGATTCTATGCGAAATAGATGTGCATCTGGCAAATCGTCGTCGATTCCGGTCGGTTCCTCCCCTGTGTCGATACGTGATAGGTGGTCGGGTCCGACATTTAGCTTTCCTGGTCGGACCACTACTTCAAACTCAAATTCTTGAAAAAGAAGTAACCATCGATAGATTCGTCCATGATGAAGGGGTTTATTAACAAGGTACTTCAAAGCTTGATGGTCGGTATAAAATATGAAAGGGTTGGCCAATAGGTAATGTCGATACTTCTGGAGAGCAAAGACCATACCTAGGGCTTCTCGTTCAGTGGTCGAGTTGTTTCGTTCAGCTTTATTTAATTTTCGACTGCTGTATATGATAGGGTAATCCATCCCATCATCCCCTCGTTGAGTAAGGATGGCTCCAATTGCAATGCCTGATGCATCAATATGCACATGAAATTTAGTTGACCAGTTTGGAAATTTAAGTATGGGAGCTTCAACCAGTTTTCGTTTCAATTTGTCGAAGGATATTTGGCATTCTTCTGTCCATATAAACTCCTGATCTTCTTTTAGCAGTTCCTCCAGAGGGTAAGTCATATCTGAATAATGTCTGATGAATTTCCTATAGTATCCTGTATGGCCCAATAACACCCAGACCTGTTTAGGGTTTATTGGGGGTTTTAGGTCGAGGATGATTTTTAGTTTGGCAAAGTCGACCTTTATACCGTCTTTGCAGACAATATGCCCTAAGAGTATGCCAATGGGAGTCATAAAAGTACATTTCTTAATATTTAAGGAGAGTTGTATCTGTCGACATCTCTCCAGCATAAGTCGGAGCCATGTACATTGATCCTTTAGGGTGGAATATATGGTCCAGTCATCGAAATATACTGCCATGGTATTATAGATATATTCTTGGAATGTTTTGACAACAATTCGTGAGAATACTGCATGTGCATTCTTCAATCCAAAAGGCATAACTCTGTAGGCAAAGGACCCAAATTCACATACAAATGTTGTTTTCTTTTGATCCTCTTTTGCTATGGGTACTTGATTATATCCCGAAAATCCATCTGTAAATGAATAACATTCATGGCCTGCAACTTCATTCAGGATTTCATCAGCATAAGGGGTGGGGAATGGATCTTTGAGTGTGACTTTGTTGAGCTCCCTAAAGTCGACACAAATTCTTAATCTGGCCGGGTCATGTTTCTTGGGTTGTATGACCATGGGACTTGCCCATCCCGACTGTTTGATGGGGTAAATGATTCCTCCTGCTAACATGTTGTCTATTTCCTTCTTAACTATCTCCTTATACTTATGAGCTAGTTTGTAAGGTCATTTCTTGACAGGTCGGATATCAGGTTTAGTATCTATTTTCATTTCTCCCATTTCTTGTACTAAAAGTCTTTGTAGTCCCTTGCAAAGACATCTTGGAATTCTTTAAGTAAGTTTATGATTTCGGTGGTTTGGTGTTCGTTCCAGTAGTCCCCAATCTTAGTGATTTTTGGACGGTCGTCATTTGAAATATCGACCTCCTTAGTTTTCACTTTGGATTCCAGCCACTCTGGTGCTTTAGCTTCATTGATCGGCCGACTTCCTTCTTGAAACTATGAAAGTGTAGCCGGAAAGTCGGCTGCAGTCATTCTGTCTAGGTTTGGTTTGTCGGTGGTCTCGACTTTTAGGATTGAGTAGACCGGCTTGGTTGTTTCATTGTGGTCGGTCTTCCATCTAAAGCTCTTACCTTTTGTGTGCTCGTTTTCTAAGTGTAAGCGTGTCGATTGCGATTTTGATTCAGCTTGTATCTTGTTACAGTCCCTGATTTGTCGATGGTCTTGGTCAGGTTGTTTTTCTCGGTTGAAGAAACTATTTGATCTAGTTTGCTGTCCCAGCCAGCTTTTCATTTTGAGGTATGAACTGGAAATCCTTAATAAAATTTTCTTTAAGTTCATTCCAAAAGAAGGTTTCTCCCCTAGCTTCCTCCATTTTATACCATTTATTAGGCAAGTCGGCTAGGGTTGAAGGGAACAAATGTGGCCAGGCTCGCTCATCTTTGTGTCCAAGCCATCTCCACTCCTTTTCACAAAGCTTGATGTGTTCTTCCGGGTCTTGGCCTTGGACAAAGATAGGGATTTGAGTGTTCGGGGTTAATTTTCTCCCACCAAATCGTTCGACAAAAAAAGTTGAAGCAGTTGTCCAGGTCTGCAATTTTGTCTGATGGGTGCTCCACCATCTAGCTGCTTGACCTGTAAATGTTTCCACTAAGCTTTGAAGTCTGCCATGTTCTCCAATATTTTTAGATACTTGTTCAAGATGCATTGTTGGGGATTCTCTTTATTTATACCTGGGCAGTTGGGTATTATGTAAGTTGGTTGGCTGCAATGTAGGTCGTTCCCTGATTTTGTTTTCAAAAACTTTGGGGATAATTGATACAGTGAAGCACTGTCGGGTGGGTTTTTTCTGTATTTTTTGTATAGCCCAGCACCATCTTGCTTGTGTTTCATAATTTTCCATCTCCCAGTCATATAATTCAACATCTGAATTGTAACTAATTGAGTCTTGGTTACCTAAATGAAGCTCCCCATAAATGTTTGGCTCAGTATAGTCCGTATTATTATGGATCTGGTAAAGCTGTCTGACATCGACTTCCTCATCAATCGGTTTGGTCCAAGGTGCTCCTTGAGAAGGATTAATGGGTACAAAGACTTTTTGACCATTTCCTTTTAACTTAATTCGTTCTTTGTCTAGGGATATGGAGGCTTTCATCTTTCGTCCCCAAGGTCGACCAACTAGTGCTGGGAAGGAGCTAGATCCTTCTTTTGGGTCGATGATTTCAAAATCAACCTTAGTCGAGATTCCTTTGATGGTCATGTCGACATCTTTCCAAACCCCAATGGGTTCAATGAGGCCTTGGTCGGTGAGTTTTAGGTAAATTCCTGACTCATAGAGTCGTGGTCGGCCCATCTTTTCCCATGTATCCCTGGTCATGATATTTACCTGAGACCCGAAATCAAGCACCACTTGTCGGACGTGATAACCTTCGATTTCCAGGTCGACAAGTGGGTCGACATCGTTTTTGTCTTTTTGATTGAGGCTACAAATGTTCTTAGTTTGTTTTCCATAGTTAGTGCATTTTATTTTGTGTAATAAATCAAGGAACTAGGCTACAGACTTGTCGGTTTGGATGAGATGAGTTAATTGCTGTGTCGTACTAAGTCGACTGGTAATAATATCTTCTTGTTGTGCAATGTCTTGAAATATGTGTGTTTCTTCCTGATAAGTTTGTTTTTCCTTTAGAGGATCCGGATAACCATTTTTGTTTTTAATTTTACTAATCTGGGGGTTATCAGGCCCTGTTTTTGTGCCTTGGTGAGTGACAATATGCAGATTTTTAGTGGTTAATATATCATGCTTTTGTACACAAGACAAGACATTAACATTTTTATTATTATTGATTTTTTCTAACATGGTAGGACAATCCTCCAGAGAGTGATTGCCTACCCCACAATGCATACATAATTTAAGGTTAGTTCTGTCCTTGTATGGACAGTTTGCGCATCTGTGTCCTTCTTTATAGCAGATGAAGCACTGAGTAGATCGACGCGGTCGTATGTCGTGATTCCCGACGAATCGACCTCTTCCTCCAAACCCTTGTCATCGATTGTCGTACCGGCACTCATATCGTCGGCCTTCGTATCATTGCCCGTTCTGGTCACTAGTATTATTTTGCTCATTGATTTGGGCCACTGCATTTGTCTGGTAGACTGCCTGATAATTCTGTCTATTTTTCAGGTTTAATTGACAGTCAGCCGTATTGTGACTTTTTGTCTCATAGATGGTGCACCAGGAAGCTTTTTCATTCTTCATGTTAAATGCACATTCTTTCGTAGAATGATCCCTGGTCTCCTGGCAAATATCACAAAAGACTTTAGTTTGCACAAATCGGACGTCTTGTCGGCTGTATTCATGTCGACAATTGTCTTTCGAGTGTCCGACCGTCGAACATTTAGTACACCAGATTTATTGATTTTGAGGGAGAGTTCTTTCAAGGATTTCTGCACACTTTCCAGCTGTTCTTCTATTCTGTGGTCCGTCGGATAGGCAGGTATATCTTCATCCATTTCCACCTGCAGAGCTTTGGTCAGCACATCTTCATATGTCTTGAATGTTTCCAGACTGATGTGTCAGCGAAATTTTTGTGATAAGCCTGCAAGGAACCATTGAATTAGTAATTTCTCATCAATAACATAATCTAATTGACTCAATAGGTCCTTCCAGCGTTTGTTGTAATCGCGGACAGTCTCCCCTGGCTTTTGCTGCGTTGTCTTGAGCTTTTTGGCGGCCAGGTGCTTAGCATCTGGGGTCTTGAAAAAAGGATAAGAACTGTGCTTTAATCTCAGATTTTGATGCTCTGGGTTACCTTTCCAAAAAGGTCATGTACCAAGTCAGGGCCCTTTTTCGTAAGGTTCCTACGAACTGAGCCATCTGTTGGTCTTCATCCTTCACCTGGTTTGCATCCTAGATGGACTCACAGACGAACCAATGTCATATGGGGTCTTCATCCCCCTCGTACAGAGGAATGTGAGCTATTCCGTGACCCATGTCTGAGTCACTTTCACTGCTATCAGACATTGGCGGGGTCGGAGGCGTGGGTGGTGGGGAAAGTGGTGGGAGTGTTGATGAAGTCACTCCTGCGGAATTTTGGTCGACGGAACTGGTACCTCCGTCGGTGGTCGATTCTTCTTCGACGAACAGTGGGTTGTTGTGGATTTCTACTGTCGATGTTCCACTGAAATTTTGTGTACGCAGGTCTGCGTGTTCTATTCCTTCAAAAGATGTACTTGGCGGGGGGGGGGGGGGGCTCCTTCTTGTGTCGGTAAGAGAAAGTGGATACTTTGGAGGGATGGTGTTGCTTGGATTGTCACCCAGTTCCCTTTGAATGGTCGACGTATTACAAGATGTCGTCCGGTGTACGTATCATCGCCTAGTCGACTCCAAATACTATAGTCACCAGCTCTTAGTCGGAGGTCATCTTCGACAATAGTCTGTATTCTGGTATGTGGATTTAATGGAAAAAGGGTCGTTCCTTCACCGAGAGCTGTTAATTGGAGAGCTTCTGCCTACTCGATCCATACTTCTTCCTCCGTAGGGGACACCTCTTGTTCGACACCCTCTTCTTGTCGGTCATGACTCGACTCTAGTAGATTCTCTTCATGGTCGGTTGCCCTAGGGTTTTGTTCTCTGCGTAGCCCGTCGGCTCTTTCGCGTCTTGCTTCCCTTCTCTGCTGTCTCTCGTCCCTTTCTCGTTTCTGAATGTCCGACATACTTCCGTACAGTACTATTCTCTTCAAGTTTTCTACGGTCAAATTTTCATCACTGGTGATAGCTATCCTCCTGAAGTCGACTAGGATCCGCTATACTCTATCTCCGACACAAGGCCATCTACCCCCCCATAGCCTACTCGATGCTTTTTAGAAAGCCCGGATAGTTTGAATTACTTGCTCAGGAAGTATTCCCACTCCCTTTCTGCAATAAATTTCTCCCAGTTCCTCTGCTTCTCCGCCCAGTTGGTGTTTGGTGGTTGTTCGCACAGTGGTGGTCTAGGTTCGACAATGTGGCCTGCTCCGTTCTCTATCAAGAATTTGAACAGCAAGGTCGGCAGGGAGCACAAGAATTGCTCGGTGAAATCTGTGTAGAATTTTTCCTTGACAGTTTCTACCGACGTTCGGTCTTCAACTGCTTGTTGTTCATAGAAGTCGTTGGTGATTTTCTCAAACCACTCCGACAGATTTGTTCGTCCTCCTCGGAATAGTTTATCTAGAAACTGTTGTTCTTTAGTTGCATCCGGTCTTCTCATCCAGAAGCTGCTTCAACAGTTGTGGCACAGACTCGACGAATTTTTCATGTGTCTCTGTGAAAAATATGGCTCTAGCTTCAACGACTGTTAATCTGTTTCGTCTTGCATAATTTTGCAAGTAGTTCACAACTTTACGATCCCACCAGTCCTTGATCTCCTATTCTGGTATCATATGTGAGCATATATCTTAGACATGTACTACCGGCAACGGAACCAATGTTGTAATATCACAGATCACATACGATTACCAATAATACATACTAAAACATAACTATAAATCAGATACAAGAGATACGAAAAGATAGGAAAACAGATTATATTAATGTAATGAGTTCATACAAGGCATAGAACTGAATTGAGTTCTTGCTTGGATCAACAGCCTAATCTATACAGGTTACAAAACAGTTACAAATAACTACCTATCGGTTCGGTGAACCGACACGACTGTTAGTTAGCTGACTAATCTTTCTAGTTAGTCGGCCAACCGACTTAGTTGGCTAACTAGTCGACCCATCATCCAAGTCGACTTATGTCGACTTGCTCCTTCTACAAATACCATTCGTGAAGATAAATCCTAGAACAAGAAGTTTGCCTCCTTCACAAGAAACCCTAGCAAGGGTTACAAATCTTCAAAGACAATAAGAACCTCAAAAAGTAGTCCTTCTTGTTATGCTTGGTTGAAATAACACATTAGGAGAGAGATATGTGTGATGATGTGTTAAAATGAAGTGATTGAGCACTTTATTTATATTGTTATGTTCACTTGTCTTTTCCTTAAATGGGAGCGACTTGTCTTCTTCACTAGGGTCGGCTTTTCTTTTTGTTGGGGAAAATGTGTTCTTTATTCTAGGTTGAATTTCCTTTTAGTCTTCATCTTCCTTGGGATTTCTGCAATGCAATCTGGGACTTCTTCAATGGTTTACTTCTTGGTTATTTGTTCATCATAAAAAAATTGTCCTCGTTGATGTTCATCTCCTCACATGCACATCTATTCCCATATAGAGCTCTAATGTTGATTTGACCATACTCCAAGAAGTCCTAGACACTTCTTAGAGCCCATGTAAAATTCAACATTAGATTAGACTTTGTATATTTCACATAAACAAGTCAACTCACTTTAATCAAAAGAGATCACTCCATCACGAAGCACTCCCACATTGAGTATGCAATGTGACCTCTAGCCTTCCTTCACTCTTAGTCAATACACATGACTAATTAAGCCTAAACATATCAAGCCTCATACACATAGTCAATACAACATCACTAATCAGGGATACACTAGAGCCATCCTCCTCTAGCCCTAGGTGAATACATATAACCCCTCTGGGATAATGCCTGCACAATGTTTGCTCGTTGCTAGAACCATGGAGAAACATCAACAGAAAAAACAAGGGCCATACATACACCATCCTCTACGCATCATACATTGCAAGAACATCATCCAAGGACGAGATCTCATCCCTCTCCACGTCTCACAAGGGGAGAGGCATCAAGGTGAGAACATAGTGAAATAAAGACTAATTCAAATATTTTCTTGGGTCATTAGTTAAACCCAAAGACCTTGCTTAAGCAAAAGTGAACTATCCCAAAGAGTTAAGTATTTATTGCAAATATGTTTTGATTCTAGGTTAGTTCTAAGGATCTATACTCGTAAAAACAATTATTCGATTATTAAGGGCCTTTTCGTTATTCTATGTAAATAGTAAGAACATTTTAGTGTTTAGACAACCATTTTGAATTTTGGACATTGCTTTCCAAAAAGCCTTGTTTATGAATGACTGTACTACTATACTATATAATGTGGTTCCAATAATTTTTTAATTTTGTTTATTTTATACTTGAAATTAATTATTAATCATTTAAAAAATAAAAATAATAACAATTATTAATTTTGTTTATTTTGTACTTGAAATTAATGAAGCATTATGACTTGGAAAATGACAAATTAAAATTATACATGTGGTTAATCTCACATTTATGGTCGCTTATAAATTTCACAAGAGGTAATTGCCACACACCAACCAAACACACCAACCAAACGATGATAGGTGATGCCACACTGATAAAACGATGATAATAAAACTTTAAATGTTAAATGAATATGTTCTAAAAGTTTTAAAATAATTATTATTTTTAACATTTACTTTAAAATGATTTATGGTATATTTTTTCTAAATTTAAACATCCTTTGTCCAACTATTACGATAGCATTCATGGCAATTTTGTATTCAAGATGGATCAACTTGAAAAAACACCCTATTCAAATAGTGTGTCAAATGCACGAATAAAGCAAATACATAGATGAGCATGCTCCTACGTATGAAATCCAATAAATATAAAATCAACGAGAGCAATGCATCACCACATGATCTTGATGTGATGTTGGCATCCCTTTCTCATACCATTACATCATTCCTCTTTAATATAATACGATGCCCAATAATATAGATAATTATATATATATAATAAAAATAAGAAGAACAAAATTATTGACTTGGTGATTTAGGCATTCTGATCCATGCATGTTAAAGGAATAGTTTCGAATAATTATCTTTCCACGTCTAAAAATTAAATTAATATCAATATTCCATCACATGACTTTTAGAAAGCTTCATGGAAAACATAATAAACATCCCACTCTACATCTCTCATGTTCCCAAAACGACAATGTGAGAAACCTCGCACTGAATATCTCAGAAAGGTGGAAGGCATGGGAGCATGAGCCCATACCCTATGAAAATGAGTACTATCATTGCAATGCAAACAAATTCAAATGACTCCCTTTTCGAGAAACTCGCTAAAATGCAAAAGGGGTCATTTCTTGGAAAAGAGGGAAATGATTCCCTCGTAAGCATCACATTTTGGCATCCCTATTGACCAATAAAATAAGATAGAAAGAAAAAATAACATCATTTAGACCCAAAAAATTCCTCCCAAGTCTTACTATTTCCATTTCAGCTTTAATTTTTTATTTTATCACACTAGGGCAGACTTAGTCATCAGAAGGTGTGTTTGAGAAGACGAGATGTTTTCTATTTTGAAGGCAGTACAAATTATCTGTACCAAGGGTTCGAATCCCTCTCTCTCCATTCGGTCCTTATTCATCCTGAAAACGAATAACTCTGAAGTTTTCTATAGAACGGAAAAGACCTAACAAAGCGAGCCAATGACTAAGAGGGTTTCTTTAACAATTTTTCTTTGGTTGTGGCAATTAGAAGGTTCAAGGGTTCTAAATCCTAATTGACAATGGATCTTAGAGACAACAATGTGAGCTATGAGAGTAACACCTTCCCTCGTGATTAAGTTTTAACCTACACATGATCCATCTCACCTATGCACCAGGTAAAGGGTTCTAGTTTGGCATTTTCCCACAAGCCATGACCCACAATTTCAAATTATCATATAAGTTCCTACACTATAAATTGTGCAACCACCACTATAGTCCTTGGTTGTGTCTGGAGTGGGAAAGGTAGTCGAAATCCAAGAGGCTTAGGGAAGAAGGTTAGGCTTCAAGTGTTGAGCAATGATTGGTGGGCATATTTTAGTTATTCGATATCATTCCTGGCCCCTATTGTGGAGGCCATATGTTACACTTTCAAATGCTCCTAATCTAGGAGAAATATTTGAGACTTTTGATAGCACGTTGGGTCATATGAGGGTATCCATTCACCAAAGGGAACTTTCATTGGATTTCTATACAACCCAAACTTGACCCAACATTCTACACAGATGAGATCGCATAAACACACCTTGGCACATGGCAGTGTATGCACTTATCCCAAAACAATGTGGAAAGGCACAAGAGTGCTCCTCCCATTTCTAATATTGAGGTAAAGAATAATTTTCAAGATTGGAAACATGTACAATGAGACGACCAAAACTTTGAAGACAATTTATTTAGTTTGTGGGTCCTCATGGCCCCTCCAACAAGCCCAATGCTCAAGCAACTCACATAGATTTAGGCCAAGATAGCCTAATTGGCTGGTGAAGGATGATAGGAAGGAAGCTCCAAAGCTCAAACATCTTGTTATTTGTTTCTTGTATCATAATAATTGGTTCACATATAGCTTCATCCACTCTATCAAGATGAACAAACTTACCTCTGGAAGAGCAGAGAAGTTAGCCGATGTGCATAATGCCCTATGTCTTGAGCATAGGAAGACCCTTTGGTATTTGAATGTACCAATAGTAGGTTGTTTATTGAGAGGATGATGCACATATAGATGAGAAAGGGGATTGATGAAGCACAACTCGGCTTGGTTGGTGTTCTATTGAACATGACTAGAAATGCAACAACTAAATGAAATATTAATGGGGCATTGCGTTGAGAAATGATGCTGATTTGTGATTTGACATGTTTTACATTTAGTTTGATTTTGTTTTGAATATAGACTTGACTCCTTAACTTTTATGTCTTATGGCATTTTAAAATATGAATCTTGATGTATAATATTGAGAGTTCAGGATTCACAATTTTGAGTTTTCATTTCAAGATGGTAGTATTTCAGATCTTATTTAATATTTTTCCACTTGATGTATATATTCTAAATTTATATTAGTAATAGTTATCTTCTTGAAACTTGATAATTTACATCTTCTAGATTTCCAATTTTATAAAAAGAATGAGAACTTAGAAATATAATTGTGATAATTATTTCTAGATTTATAATTTATGATTTATTAGGTTACATTGTTATCAGGTATGTAGTGGTCTATTAGATTATAAAATTTCAATATTTATGTTTCAACTTGTATGTATTCCAAATTAATGATTTTTTGTATTTCAAGTGGGATCTCCTATGTTGAATAACATGACATCCCCTTCAATGTTCCCTAACTTTTGGGGGATACTTCTACAGATGTTGCTCTCACGTGTCCCCTCTCTTCCGTCCCCGAAGCCCAAAAACTTGGTGGAATATTCGATAAATTCACTTCATCCTCCTAGAACAAAAGAGAGACCTTGATAGCTAGAATTTACTAATAAAAATAACAACATATAAAGTAGCATATAAATGGATATTAATTTGACTACAAGGGAAAATACTCAAAGATGCAAGGTACAAGAAAATTGCGGTGATAAAGAGGGAGTGATAAAGAAGCGTAGAAGCCAGGGGGGGTTCCTGCTCATAAAAGGGAATGCAAAATATATGAGGATTTATAACTAAAATTTACTAATGAGAAGAACAATATATAGAATGTTTTAGAAATTAAGGCAAAATGGATGAACTAAAAATGGAGGAGACGCTGGAATGATACAATAAATTTAGGCTACAAGGACAAATACTCAAAGATGCAAGGTAGATGAAAATGGATGTGATAGGAGAGAATGATAAAATGAAAATGGATGTGACAAATGGGAATGATAAATAAAGTGTAGAAGCTAAGGATGATAAAATAAAAATGGATGTGACAAAGGGGAATGATAAAGAAAGTGTAGAAGCTAAGGATGATAAAATAAAAATGGATGTGACAAAGGGGAATGATAAAGAAAGTGTAAAAGCTAAGGGTGACGCCTTCTCATAGAGGAAAAAAGAATATACAAGGCTTCATACAATAAAGGAATGACTAGTAATAATGAAAGGAATACCATAGATTGAAACAAATGACTAAAGGGAAATATCAGAGCAACTGGTAAGAAATTAACAGTACCGAAGAATGTAAGTAGACTATGAATGGTTATTTTCAAGCTAGAATCTTCAAGAGGCCAGAATGCTTACAAGAAGACTATGAATGGTTATTTTCAAGCTAGAAACTTCAATGGGTCAGAATGCTAACATCTTCAAATAATGGTACATAATATGCATTTAGAAAAGGAAATATAAGTGGTATGATTTCTTCATTTTTTCGTATTATAAAAAAGTCCAGAAGATACATGGTATGCTCAATTTTTTGCTTGTCATTAATGAATAGGACATGGCTAGGACATGGAGTCAAGAAGGAGATAATAACCAATCGAGAAACATCTCCTTAATTCACGTAGGAACCGAAGCTGTAAATTCAATTCAAAATCAGAGTACAAGGAACGACATGTTCAAACCTATCTAACAACACCATATATATGGTTATACTCTGTGATATTTCTCCTGAGCCTCTATCCAAACACGTGGTGTCTTGGAAAAAATTTGGATGATTTGATATTAAGAGTTTCAGAGCAAATACCTTCTTATGGATCTATCACGACAAGTTTCAGAGAAGATACCTTATTGTGGATCTATCATGACAAGTTTTGGAGCAGATGCCACGCAATAGTCAAAACATCACAAGAGTTATGAACTTTTAATATATGTATAATTGATTAATCATGGACACGATAATAACAACTATTAAATTGATATGATGTAAAGGTGATGTTTCCAAAGCTAATTAAGCAAGTGGATTATGTAGAGATGCCTGAAGGTTATATGTTACAGATCAGAGATTAAACAAGGAGGATATAAAGCTTACTACAGTTAACCTAAAACAACAGACAGAGATCTTGGTTCTTGTATAACTTTTACAACAGAGTAAACTAGTACAGAAATAAGACTATCTACAAAAGAAAGATGATGAATCAAACTCAGAAATTTTGATCCACAGAAAGAGAGAAGATTGAAAACTTTAAAGTAGTTCTAAGCTACTGAGCAAAATTGCACCAGAAGGTAGAAAATGAAGCGACAACTTACTCATCTCAAACTAGACCATTGCTTAATAGTTCAGAAAAAAAGTTTCCCCTGCCTCTGGCATTGCTCAAAAGTCTCGAAAAAAATAGTTGCCACATTAAACACATCGATGCCACAAGAAATACTAAACAACAATTGCAGATTACGATAAGAAATTTGTCTAATTATTCAGAAGAATAAAGCTAGGGAAAAAAAAGATTGTTCCTCGAGTTCTTCATTATTACAATCCTCTATGAAGTAGCCAACAGTTCTATTGTCATCCTATAGTTTGGCAGTAAACTTCTCTTTTATCCAATCAAATGGATGCAAAATTTAAAGATGCAATTCAATTATAATGCCTTGATCAAAAGAAGCATAATTATACTCTACCAATTACTAAAAGCCAAAAAATTGAAATCCATGACATTAACATGTATTTGTAGCTAACAATTCACTTCATACATTTTTAAAACACAATGAATGGTGCTTGTGAATTTAACATTCCTTTCAATGACTATAGGAAGCATTCAAAATTAACAAACGCATGGATAAATGTTCAAGGTTGAGGGCAATCCAAGTTCCTAGATTTCTCTCTCAGAAAAACTCAGAATTCAACAAAATCAACAAAATTAAATCTCATATCTTGAAAACAAAGATATTCAATTTCAGGTAAATAAATCCAGATCAATTCCATTCAATGTGGATTTAAGATATCAATATTACCAATGCATCCATACATGTTCAAGGTTGAGGGAAATCCAAGTTCATAAATTTCTCTGAGAAAAATTTAGAATCCAATAATATCAGCAAAATTAAATCTCATATCATGTAAACAAGATATTCACTTTCAGTTAAAGAAAGCCAGGCCACTTCCATTCAATGTGGATTTAAGAGATCAAGATTACCATACTTGCCTCTTCAAACTAAAACATGACTGAAAAATCACTTTCCAGTTGTAGAGTCTCAGAACAACATATGTGCTTGGCAATTCTTTAGGAGAGCACAACCCATCCACCAGGACCTCTAGGTAAAAAACCAAGTTCTTGACGGTTCTTTAGGAGAGCAACCTGATTACATGATGTATGTTTCTCTGGCTGTTCATTCCTCTCAAGGATGGTGAGTCCTCCCTCCAAAAATAATATATTTTTCTTGGAGGCAAACACACTGTCCTCAGTGGGTATAAAAATCTGTCTGGTCTTTCTTTCTTTTAGGATCTGCTAACAAGTGTTGAAATGGTTGGCATCAACACCAACAAACACTTGGAATTGAGCTAGCAAGGACCAAAATACCATAGTAAATATTTTTGCAATCATTCCAAAAATCATCATCTAGAGTCATACCCTCTTTCCTTGTGTTGTTTTGGACGACTATACTTTAGACCAATCATTGCTGGCAATAACAGATTGTGTCCACCAACACCTAATAACCAAAAGAAATTCTTTCATCTTATCACTTTAATCATTGCTCTCAAAAGTAGTATGCTGTTATAAGATGCCCAAAAAATGTTTATTATGAATCTTTATCTGAAATATGTTTAATTGTCCATGATAATAAAGCGCAACCCTCACCTAGATTTGTTTACGGTCTTCCATTAACCCTGACACTTTTTAGACCCTGTTGTTCCTAATATATTTTTAAAATGGGGGTAAATATCCAGCCATTCATGATAACATTACACCATGTACTCACCCAAGGGATGCTAATAAATAACAATAATTATACTAGGAATAATAAACTCAATACTTGTTTTATTATTCAACATTAACAATCATTCTACTAAGCATTATAAACTCAACAATTGTTTATCTGTCTCCTTCCTATGCTATATGCTATGCTTGTTAACCACATTTCGATCTGAAGACTTCTCTATACTAGAATATCCCCTTATATAACCAACAGATTCGTGTTTCATTGGAAATTGGGAGGAATCTAAAGTGTAAGATTTTCGAGTTTCTTAGCATATGCAATATGAAATGGCGCGTAGTCACTTGAAAAATTTTCACAAGTAAAATTTATATGGCCTAGCCCAATTACCATTAATGACCAAAACATGTCGATGAACTTGACTATAACCACCAAAACAAGGTTTATCATTAAGACTGCACACCCAGTTCTGGGAACCACCAATGTTTTTTTCTTTTTTCCTTTTGCGCATTTCTTAGCATATTGGATTGAAGAGTTTATAGCCAAGTGCACTAGGGATCTCTTATGGTGACCTTATTTTAGACAAGGCAGACTAAGATTCTTCCTTCATTTTTTATTATTATGCTAGGAAGGCGTATGTACATTTAAGATTATCCCATGTGATTAGCTTAACCAGGAGTCACCAATATTGTTGTGCATTTGGCTAGTTCAAGGCCAGCAGGTACCCTATTCAAATCTCCCTGGGTTAGGTGCACTAGTCTACGCTGGTAGGTTTACTAGGGATGCCATTCACATATGTGTAGAAGCATCCATTTGGTTTTCTTGAAAAAACATACATTGAATATTATAGAATGGAAAACAACGTGCTGCTCAAAATGATGGAAGTTCCAAAACCTTCAACATGCTTAGAAAAATTCAAAATAACCTACCAACAACTTGATAGTTGAGACTTCATAGACTTGAATTTGCCTCAATATCTGTCTCTACCAGTTAAATTTCTTCAAAGTTCCAATATATAAAATTCTCAAATCTTCACTCTGTCCGCTTTAGGCTACAACTTAGCTGAAATAATTTTTCTTCACTGTTTTCAACTTCATTTTCAAGACATTCTATCAAAAATAATGCTCTCTACAGTCAGGTATTACGAGACCTAGTCTTTAACACATATATGTGTTCTCATCTTGAGATATTCAAAACCATTTTTCTTTAGGGGATTATGTGATACAACTAATCTACTCCATTGCAGCAAGATTCAAATTCGAATATGAATTGGGTACAAAATAAGTTCATAACAAAAAAATCCAGTACAACTCTAATATGGAAGTATACATCTTGATCTCATAGATACAAAAATATGCATTTTGTTCTAAATTTTAGAATAATTTCAGCCCCGGGAATGCCCCAATAAATCATAAAATATTATTCTTTCCTTGAAAATTTGGCGACTTAATTTAAATTATATTTACAAGTGTCTAGTATTTTTTTAAATATTTTTGAGATTTTGGGCTGTTTTTTAGTAAGTGTATGGATCAGTAGGTATCAATTACATAAGGTATATTATCAAAGACAATCAAAAGTAAGTTATGTGGACCATATCCATACTGTATGGAAATTACACATTTTTCCTATTGTTACACTGCACCTATACCCAGCGCACCTTCAAGTGTACCCCACGGAGAGAGGGGAAATTTTTTCAACCAGGAGGGGTGTTATCAAGCAATGTTGATCATGGTTGGGCCCTTTGGTCATCCTTTATGGGTAATGTGGCTTAATGACACTGCTGACTTCCTTTTATTGGGGTTTTTAACCTTAGGGTTGGTATTCGAGGCCCCTAAGTGTTGACCATTGGGCCTTATGGATCCATATACTGTTTACGAGCTCTAGTGGCCTCTGCCTTAGCTAAGAGACACTCATATTCATTTTCAGCCACTTTAGACACCCTCCTGGCCCTTCAATCAGTAAACACCTGCTCTCCCTGGCCTTACCTCCTCAAAGGAAAGACACCCTCCATGCCAATCCTTTTCATGCTTTAAGGAGGGCGTTGAGGGATTTTACAACATTCTAGGGGTTAGATGGGGTATAACGCCCTCCCTCTAGCCCACTTGAGCCTTTCATTCGGAGTGATTCTCTTATTTGAGCATGTTTTGGCACCTGGGGGTACAAATACCCCAGGTAGCCTACCTTGAGCCTACCTTAGGCTATATTTTATTATTATTTTCTCTTAATTTTCAATTGACATTTTGTAGTTTCAAGTTGACTTATTTTAAGGCATGTAGGCCTGGATATTTTGTAAAAAGTGAGTGTGAGATCATATAAATAGATCTCCTCACTTTCATTTTAAGGCAGAACTTATGGGATAATACACTATGCACTTGTTTTACCGTTGTTAGGGATTTTTGGAGAGATGTGTCCTTCTTGAGGAGATTTTTGTGGGTTAATGCAAGTTTTTTTCTAGCGATTCTTTGGTGAAACTCTTTTCTTGGTGATGTTTTGATTTGTTGGTTGAACACGAGCACAAGGAGGTCAGGCTTCTTATCTCTTTGCTTGAATGGTGGTTGATGATGCACGTTCGAGTCTAAGTGGTAGCCGTAGCGCTGCACTTTTTCCTAGGATAGGCCATTACCATCCTTGTGAGGGTGCTCTAGGGTTTTCTCCTTAGTTTTCCTAGGCTAGTTGTTTGACCTACGAACTCTTCCTCTTTAGGTTACCCATCCTCCCTAGAAGCCCTAGGTTGAGGTAGGGATTTTGCTAGGGTTAATTCCTTTTGTTTTCACACATTCTCTTTTCCCAAACCTATTCAATAGGGTTAGATAGATTGCATTTTACATGGTAGATTAGGGTAATTTTAGGTCTGCATTTTTATGTTGAAAACCCTAAAAACCAAAAAAATATTTTTTTATTTTATTTTTGGCCTCCCTAAAATTTCGGCCTCCTTCCCTAAAAATTCGGCCTAGCCTCTAAAGCCCTATAAACCCTAAGATAGAATTATAGGGAACCCTAAAAATATAAAAATTCCATAAACTTAATTTTTTCCTTAAAAAAGGGCCCTAAAATAGTCCCATTCTTCCTCTAAAACCATAAAGGCCTTCCCGTAACCATCACTGTCCTCTCTAAGGCCTCTCACCACCTTAGTTAATACTTTCCACTACCTCCGTACCCTAGAAACTTCCCTTAGACTGCTACTAAAACATCGTTGCTACCTCTTCTAACCTTAGGGGTCTTTCCTTTTCCATTTGTTGCTATCCTAAGTGTTTCCCTACCCATTACCTTTTAAGACAGCCTTAAGGATGCTTCTCCCTTCCATCTGTGGCTACTACACCTACCTTTGGGCTGCCCTTAGAGTGGCATCCCTCCCCTTTGCCATTGTATACTCTCCTTGACCTACACAGCAGCACACAAAGGGTTAGTCTCCTAAGAACCTAATTGCAACAAGTAAGTGGACTATACTCATCTTTGCATTATCATACTCACATTTTGCAACATGGTTCCAACTTCCAAGTTGGTGAAATTGTGTGGTTAGTACCTAGATACATTACCTATTGAATGCTAAATTTATGTTGCTAAGCCACACTTATATTGTTGTTAGCTAATGTTTTTTGTAGAAATAAAAAAGTTCATTATCACAGGGAAACCAACGTTTTGGACTACAATATAAATGAGTCCATCATCGGGGCAGATACTCAATAATGTTGCTATAAATAGATTTCTGATTGGATATTATTGTACATGTTGCATATTCACAAATAAAAGATCGATCTCAACACACAATTGCTGCTGCGTATTGTTTATGATTCAATGCTAATGGATACAAGCAACTTGTCTTCATACTGATATATTAATGTGTTAAAACATGGTCCTTGCCACAACACTTGAGTAAAGGACCAAAATACTGCTATACTGCTGCTATATACTTACTTTTGTTCATTATTTTCACATGACCAATGTTGCTATAAAATACTGAGTGTGATGTGAGGACTAAATACATACATGTTGTACTTGGATCACTGATGTCATAACTATCAACTTCATGCTTGTATTGTTGTATTTGTGTTTTTGGACAATGATAAATACTTGATCACTAATTGCACTTAAGTTTTGTTGGTAACATTGTGGAATAATTCCTAGGGAAATAGGTGCGAGAGGGGTCATCTTTGACCTTGGAGGACAAATTGTGAATACTTTTGCTTGGGGCCTCGGAACCAAGACAAACAACAAGGAGGAATGGCTGGCACTCCTTCATGGCCTAGAAATGATAAACCAGGGATCCTTCTGAAATCTTCTCATCTTTGGGGACTCTCATCAAGTCATCCTAAAGAAGCGCTTGAGCTACTTTGTAGGATCCATCAATTACAAAAAATTCTAAGACAGGATATCCCACCTAAATCTCCCCCCTCGTATCACCTATTATCACATCCTCAGATCGAATAATGCACTCATTGATCGCTTGGACAATAAAGGGGCCTCCATACCTTAAGGTTCTATGCTTTAGAATGACCAAGGGGTCATTCACAAGTCCATTCCCTAAGCCTCTCCCCCCCTCATGGACTCACCCCTTCCCTCCTCCATGGGTCACGTCATCTTGTCCTGCGCACCTCTCCTTGTCTGGTTTAGTGGCCTCTCTCTTAACGTGTGGCCTCCTTCCCTATTGCGCCTTTACTACCCATCCTTCATCATTGTGCAAGCCAAATCCTCCCACACATGCATCATTGCTCTTTTCCTTCACTTAAACGCCTCTCCCCATATGTCGCTTTCAAATTCGGAGCCTGTCGTCGAAGGCACTGAGCTCTCTCTCGTAGGTTTTTTAGTTGAATTTTTTGCGTCTATTGTTGAAAGGTCCACTTCTCACAACATCTTTCCCATCGTTGAAGGCTTAGCTGCTACCAGCATCTCGCACAGGGCCGAAGGTTTTGCTGCCAAAAGCGGTGCACCCCTCATCAACACCCACTCCTTTTCAACTCCGTCAATGACTAGGACTTCTGCTCTTCAGGGTTTGTCCTCGATTATTTCTTCTTAGTTCACAGCCCTTTCAATGGCACACAAAGGTTCAGGTTTGGGTTATTCCACCCTTAAGGCAAGACAGAATAACCTCAAAAAAACAATTCATAGGATTTTAGACTGTGTTGCAGTCGACATCGAGGACAACAGGAATATGGCTTTTGATGTAAAGAACTTGGTTTCTTACATGAGGTTCTTGTCCAACTAGATTGGATACCATGACTCTTGTATAGACGACCATGATAGAGATCCTAAAGATTTGATGGGCACGGTAGACATTATCAAGGAAGAATTGCAAAAGCTCGTCCAGATGAATCAATACAACCATCGTCAAGACTACCCCAGTGAAGCAACTCAGCCAATTGAAGACATTTCAGTCACCCAGTCTGTGGGGTTTCCAGGAAAAGCAAAATAATCCCTTTTTCTCTACCCATGTTTTTTTTTATATAATTTTGAACCATCAGTTTGTTCGCATATAATCCTCTTTAGTAATAGTGCACAGCAGGAACTTTCATGCCAGATTTAGAGGGGTATCAACTCAGATAGTAGCTTATGCTATCCTTTCTCAACTTCAATATTTCAATTTTTAACTTTTTTACTTGCTATGTTTTGGATGGTTTTTCACAAACCTTTTTAATATATACATATTTTGTTGTTTTTGTCAAGAAAAAAACATCGTGGAATAAGTCTAACATTTGGGAGGATATATCACTGCTATAAAAACTATACTAGTATACTCCCTATACACACATAACGCTTTGAATTAACTCCAAAAGGAATTGACTGCTAACCTCCTCAATAGAGAATATTTTTGTTGTTTTAGTGTCTTTCGATAGGTATCATAGGGCTCTCCCCTAAGAGGGTTAGGATTCCTAAGCAGTTGGGAGCAGTTGACTAAGGTGAAAGTGGTCACCTCATCCTCACATGCTTACTGGTGGATTGGATTGCCATTTCAAATGTTAACATTTTGGCACCATTTTTAGGGACCTCAAATTCATTGAGGTGATTTATCCGGGCAAGAACAACATTTTAGTAAGTCTTGAATCCCTTGATGGTATATGATTGCATGTATTTTCTAGAAAGGACTAACTTGCAGGATTATCTGGCGACTCCACAAAGAACTCATCCCCACCCATCAATCATGTATGCCTCAATCATGTACGCCCTTATTTTGTTTAGTACTTTGGTGAGATTTCTTTAACTAATATGGAAGGTCTCTCCTGAAGAGGAAGATGTTTACATGTGATCATTTTCCCTTCATCTAGAAGGAAATCCTCTCACTTGGTTTGTGCGCCTAGATAAAGGAACGATACAATCATTTCCAGAATTGGTGGAACCATTCTATAGCCACTGGGATTCATGTCAAGCATGCAAGGGACTTGTTTGGTAAGGAAACCCAAAACAAGGATCAGGCCAAAGCAGCCATTGCTCAAGTTCTAAATGATGATATCTCAAGAATGATAGATGAAGCTTCCCAAATGGATGAATATGATGACAGTCCTATATATGAAGATCCAGAAATCCTAGCCAAAGAAGCTGAAGAAGAGAAGAATAGGGAAAGTTCTCACTTCCAACATAGAACAATTCTTTATGACATATCAAATCTTTGGGAACATAATGACAGGAATTCTAAGGATGATGGTTACTGGATATTTATGGGTCCAACTTTCTATGATTCCTTGGGACCAAGTAGTATTGTCTTCATATGTTGCATCAAGGAAGAACAACTTGATGAAGTTACTGAGGTTGAGCCAGAATTTGACACTGTTTGGGATGAAGAGATTTATTTGTCTTATTCAGATATCACAATCAAAAGTGTTTTTCCTTATTCCCAAAGAGGTGGATAATTTTAACCATCACTTGCTTCAAAGCTCTCCTATTCCAACTACTAGTATTACCTATTTCTTCTTCCGTATTATGACTAATAGTAGAATGAATCAGCCTGGAGCTATGATAGATAATCAAGATGACAGCGTAAACCCATCAAACACTTCCCCTTTACATGGAAATTGCTCGGCATCTGTCCCATTCTAGTGGACTAGTTCATGGTGTATTACCAAATGTTTTAGTAAGGCTCATATTAATCCCACCAAGGCTCAAATTTCCCCAACACCATGTTCACCCCTCATGAGATGGTACCCCATGCAAGCAGCTTGTTTATTATGGTTCGAGCCATGTGTAGGTTGTGGGTGATTTTGGCAAAATAGATACCCCCTACTTGTTGTTTCTTAGATACAAGTTGATTGAATCTCTATTGCACTGGCACAAATGAGGTAAAATTGGGATCATCAAAACTCAGATGTAAACCTAGTCATGTGCCATGAATGAATATCCAAAGTCTTGAAAAGAAGGTAGGGTTGGAAGATGCTCCTTTGCAACGATGCCAATCACATAGCTCCTTTGGGTAAGGATTCACAGTACGTCATGAACCTATAAACCCTTGGTGTCACCTCAATTGTGATTAAAGCTAAAGGGACCTTTGTTGCTCAAAGTATCTTCAAGGCCAAGGATGTTGTTCATCCTTTTCTAAATTGGAAAGGATCGAGATTCACATTTGAAATCTCTGTCAACAATCACTCAATAAGGTCACCACCTATCCTCTTAAATGAAGGAAAGACCATGGCCAAGTTACCTTGGTTCTTGGCCTTTAAATTCTTTAAAAAAATAATTAATATTGTTCAATACCTCTTCACTTCTCCAATAACAAACAAATGGTGCAACAATGCTTCATTAGGCCCAAGCAAATGGAAATTCCTATTGTCAAGAGAATCCAATTGTATGTGCTAATAGCTCTTTGCAAACATCTATACATGTCCAAAAGGTGAAGATAGGCACGATGTATCTATGCCAATTCCTAAAGTATTGGGGAACCCAAAAGGGGCACCATGCACCACAAATAGGGAGCCTCCTACTAACTTGGTTTCCTCATTCTATTCATTCATTACAAACTCATCATAGAAAAGAAAGGCAAAGATACAAAGTTGGTAGAGTCACGTGAGAGAGTAGATACCATCACCACAAATCAACTTGATGTAGCCTTCCAACATCGCTATTGAATAATAATTTTCTAACCTTTGCATTCCCAAAATTGCTATGTCTTAATGGCATCATTTTTTAGACTAAATATTTTTGTTATTTGGCCAAGTGGCTCTATGAGGATATTTGAGATTTAAATGATTATGGCCAAGTGGCTCTATGAGTTTGCATGCATCAAATAATCTATGCTTAATGACATATTAGTTGTCTTTAGTTATGAACCAATGCAAATCATGGCAGCAAGTGACAACCATGTCTTCCCAATACAATGGTTGTAACAGAAAACCTGTTTCCTAAACCTGCACTAAAAGAATGCCGAGTACAGGGAAGAACCATTGACATATGTAGTTCAATAATTATGTTGAACACTTCATCTGTGTGAAGAAATACTGTTATAACTACGAATGCCTGTAACAAAAATTCTACTGCTGGAACAAAATCATTGTCTAAAAAAAACAATGCAACAACATCAACAATACAAAGGAATTGAAACAACAGAGAAGCAGTACCATTAGTAAGGCAATACAAAAAGCTCAACATTTTAAAACAATTCCCATTTAGAGCCTTGAAAAGAAGTTGTGCTGTACAATAAATGTCATCATGGAAGAACAACACAAACCTACTTATTTCATGCCACAATTCAATTATAATGCCTTGATCAAAATAAGCATAATTATACTCTACCAATTACTAAAATCCAAAAAGTTGATATCCACGACATTAACATGTATTTGCAGCTAACAATTCACTTCATACATTTTTTAAACACAATGAATGGTGCTTGTGAATTTAACATGTCTTTCGTTGACTATAGGAAGCACTCAAATTTAACAAATGGATGCATACATGTTCAAGGTTGAGAACAATCCAAGTTCATAAACTTCTCTATCAGGAAAAAAAACAAAATCCAATAATATCAACAAAATTAAATCTCATATCTTGAAAACAAAGATATTCACTTTCAGGTACAGAAATCCAGGTCACTTCCTTTCATTGTGGATTTAAGATATCTATATTACAAATGCATGCATACATGTTCATGGTTGAAGGCAATCCAAGTTCATAAATTTCGTTGAGGAAAAGTCAAATCCAATAATATCAACAAAATTAAATCTCACATTGAAAACAAGAGATTCACTTTCAGACTTTCAGGTAAAGAAAGCAAGGCCACTTCCATTCAATGTGGATTTAAGAAATAAATATTGCCATACTTGTCTCTTCAAAGTTCAAACTAAAATTTCCATTACCTAGAATTAGTTTGAGACACCTCTCACACCTCCAGTCTCAAATTTCCATCCCCTGATGAGACCATTGTCTCATGTTTAATAAATCAATTTTGGGACCATTTCCCACCAGTCACCTCGATGCACAAGCCATGACATGACAATGCAAGTGTCTACGGACCTGTACTTGTATCATAATCCCCGATCGCAACTCATGCAAGTTCTCAGGCCACCGCCCGTTAAGGAATGTAATTTTACTTTTATTTTTGTATTTATAATTGTCTTTTCCACCGCACCTTACACGGACATCTAGACCATCGTCCACAAAACCCTTTATTTTTCTTGCATGTATTTGGCATATAAGTGCCTCCGAACTTGTACTTACATCACATGTAGTTAAGTACATCCACCGCAACACACACACACACTCTCCTGACCTCTATCTGAGAGCCACTTTGGTTTGCGTGCCTCTGTCGCACCGACTCGTGAGCCTCTGCTGTGATCTATCCCATGCATGTATTGGTATGTTTGAGAGCCTTCTACTCCATCCATACTATGCGGATGACCTTTAGACCTCTGTCCAGCGTCCCGACATGGGGCACCGCTTGTGCCACTGCAATCGGTTGACCATATTGGAGTTTCGTTTAAGATCTTTTCTGACTCCTTAAAACAATGAAAATATTTCCCAGCATAGCTGCTTCCTTTCCCACTCTCTAAAGTATAGGAAAGGGTGTCTACATCGTCTTGTTTACCTCCATTTGCAGACCATGTAGACCAGTAAAATGAAAAGGACACCCTTGGCACACTCAAGCAAAGACCGTTCCCCTCTACATACTTTTATGCTTTCTCAGGTAGAGGGGCCGCACTTTACAAAAAAGCTCACCATGGGTTGTCGTTAACCTCTTTTCCAACCTTCTCATCAAGAAAATATTTTCGAGCAAACTTGGTTTCGTTCATGCTCGTAAAATTATCTGAATGACCATCCAATCAGTATAGGTTTAACCTTTTCCATCCTAATTGGACTACCAATGGTAAAGAAGTCTCTCATCCCCTCCAGGACGGGCGAGTTCTCCTATGTATAATTTTATCCTTTTTTGGGCACAGGAGACTACCAACGAAAAAGAGCCCCCACTGGAGTCTTCTTCATGCTTTCAGACTCTCTAAAATTGAAATCACCATCGACCATTTACCTTCTTAGGTTCACCAAAATCCACGAGATCGTACCATAACGGTGTCCCTAGACACCACCCCACACAAAACAGTTTGGCAGCATTCCCTCATTGGGTCACCTTTGTTCAGAGTAATCTGTAATGAGTCTTCCTTGGATCCCATCAATTTCAAAAGTGTCTACCTCCTCCAAGCATTTCCCATTTGTAGTGACATTCCCGGTATTACAGCTATGATCCCATTCCCATGAGTCAAGTTTCATTTGCTGCCTGGTCCACCCTGCTGTCATACTCTAAAAAAAGGAAGTTTGAGTCTCTCTCCCCATGCCCCTATTCAAATATTTCCCTTCCCCCCCTCCCCATTCAGTGAGTCAGTCTGCAGATTGCTTCACGCCTTCCAGTTATCTCCCTCGCGCTCCTGTTCATGGAAACATCATTGCCTTGGTTAGGGGAAGGTCTCCCTATATCGATGCAAACATACATACTCCAAAGGATAGACCCAGAGGTCCCTGTATCTTGGTTTCATTAACCTCATTGATGAGTTCCTTGGACCACTTGAAAGGAGTCCTTAGTGCCTCTCCGTATGGTTGTTTCTCACGTGCTTGACTTCAACTACATCATCGCACCATTGAGATTCGTACAGGGTTTTGTCCGTATAATATTTGGTCGAAGACCCTGGATGTCACCTGACTCTAGCACATTGGTGAGTCCACTTGAGGGACCTAAATAGGTTATGTCCCTTGTGATTTCTGGGTTTCATTGGAGATAGTGTTCAGAAGCCCCATCAGTGCTTCGATATACCTTTATGATTGATCCAACATACTTGTACCACAGAGATTTTGACTCTTAATTAGCAAGTCCACACAACTATGTATCGTTCCAGATCCAACAGACCGTCAGTCATGAAGATATATCATTCCATGAGAATGCCATGGGTCCAATGTACCAGATCATCATTGTATTTAGCCTCATATGGAGGAAACCATTATTGTAACATCAGTTGTATATGATCGGCGCTTGTATTTTAGAGCATAGATCAAATTATTCTTTTGACATCGTCACAAGCATGGGGATGCCTACCCTATCCATATACATGTCACACATTATTTGTATCTCACCCATTGATGGGAACCATATTAATACAAAAACCAAAAGACACCATGCCCTAGCCCCGGAAGCACAACCTCTATGCAACAAATCATATGATGTCCGTTGGACATACGTTGAGCTCCTGCCCTCACACATCAGGGGGAAATCTGTTAACCCAAAAATCCCCCACTCAACTCTCAATGGCCTACACCACCTAAGGACACCATCTCATGACCCTCATATCACTCCATTAGATCCCCACACCCTCAAAATAGCTAAAGGATGAAGAAAAGGGCTTAAAAACCTCAGAAAGGAGCCCAAAATAGTCTCCTAGGAGCTAAAACCCCCCAAAAGGGGATAAAACCCTAAAAGGAGCTAAAGTTAGGGTGAAAGGGGCTAAATCCCTGACTAAGGGCTTAAAACCCTAAAACCCCTTGAAAAAGCTATAAAAGGAGGGTGGGGGGTCACTCTCAAAACACATCTCCCTTTTCCTATTGTCACTACTACATTCTGACCAAAAATCCAACGGCCATATTGTTGGATTTTTGACACTTCCCTGTCGCATGTACGACACTATGATTTTTTTTAAGCGTCAGTGGATTTTCGTCGGTTATTCGACATATTTCCAATCCGTCGGTTAAGTGACATCTCAGTTTACTGTTGGTTAAATGTAAATCGTCGGTTATCTGACACTTACCTTCCGTCACTTTTACAGCATGGCCATCGGTTAAGAGACGGTGACGAAATTTTTTTAGAAACATTTACACCTACAGGCGTCGTTTAACCAACACCTACAGGCGTTGCTTAAGCGACGGTATTGTATTTAAAAAAAAAATTATTGTGTTGTTTTTTTTTGTAAGAAGAACTCCACTGTGAAAGATTTGATAAGAAATAGGACATTTGTCTTGTTGGGAATATAATATTGTTGACATTAGTCACTGCACTTATGTGGTGGACACAGTATAAATACAGTTTTCAAAGAGAGATATTTCTTTCCCACAATTGCAAAAGATGCAATGCCGTCTTACTCAGAAACACTTCCCCAACACTGTAAAACCAATCTTAGATCTTTTAATTAACATTTCACAATACAAAAGAAAAGAGTCAACAAGCATATGTCCTT